>JAXGGA010010082.1:0-48547 GCA_038373865.1 Uloborus plumipes
CGGGGGAGCCTGTGGACTTTAGCAGCGAGGAATCCAAGGGTGTTGGAAGGTCACTTTGTGTTTGCACTGGTGTGGTAGAGATATGGGCGATTTAAAATCCGCCCATGTTAAAGGGGGATCCCACACTCAATGTTAAATTTTGGCCGAAGTTATAATTGGATATAACTTACGAACTACTTGTCGATTCGCTTGATTCAGGTTTGGAATTGCTCCTCTCTGTGTCCTCTATCCGTCGATACTACTTTCTGATAATCCGCCACGTTACTTCCGGAAATCCGGCACTTTAACGCGGAGCGATTCGCGGGCACGTCTTCGCTCTGCGGAGGGCGGGCCGCTCCTTATTCTTTAGCACAATTGGTCTACTTTTTGGGACGTTTGCAATGTCTGAGTTCCACCTCGGAAAGGGCCGCCGGACCCCAGCGGTGGGAGACGAGAGGGACGCCCCGCTCCCCACACGTTAGAGGTCCACGGAAAGGGCCGGCCGGACCCCAGCGGTGGGAGACGAGGGGACGCCCCGCCTCCAAAGAAGAGAAAGAGAGATACGAGTAGTAATGAAAGGTCCTACCCCCCCACCCACCACCCCCCCCCCCCTCCACGCACCCCAGCCCCCCCCCACCACCAGTAGGAGAGACAGAATCATCCAGATGAAATGGTGACTGCATAAAAACAATAGAGAATGATAGGATAGTTATATTTCTCTTCTGTTTTTATCTTGTCTTTGTACCACCCTCTGTAAAGTTTCCTTAGTAACAAGGCCGTAGCCCGAGGAATGTTTTTGTTCGGGGGGGGTTCGAAAGTCGACGCACGCTCTCTCGCGCGACGCGCATGAAAAAAAAAAATAAATTAATTGCAAGCTTTTATGACGCAATTGGGAGCAAAGGCTGTTTTGAGTATCGGAGTGTGGGGGGGGCAAGAGGGGCACCTGCCCCCTGTCAACTTCCAACAGACCACGTACCAAACGGGGGCCCTTATGCCCACCACTTCACTTTTAGAGCGAGAAAAAATTAACGGTCGGTTATATACTGGGTGGATTGATTATTTCATGAAAATTAAAAACTGAAAATAACACAAAAATGTTTTTTTTTTCCTCATCTTATTTCACAAGAAAGGAACTTTGAATTGCAAAGGGGATATCTACAGTAAAATCCATCCTGCATTTCAGACTGTATTAAAGTTTTTGGAGGTCATTTGTTAAAATCCAATAATATAGGCAAATTTTACAGAAAAAAAAACAACTTTAGGGTGCCGCCCTAAGCTCCTCACAAACTTCTTTTGATCCCCCAATTTCTTGGTGCACCAGCCACCTATGATTGGGAGTATGTTGGACTAACAGGAAGGAGAGCGAAGTTGAGGTAAATGGACAAGATGTTAATCAATAGGCTTTTGGGAAGAAGGAAAGGAGTCTTTCTCCTCTCCTGCATTATTTTTCAAATAAATTTATCAGAATTTATGACGACATCATGTTTGAAAAATTGAAGAAAAGATAATTAAAGAAACTCTGCGACTTGGTGACCTTCTCTGCGACTTGGTGACGTGGGATCCGTGGGACCGAAGGAAGGAACATAAAGGAGTGCGACGATAAATTGCTATGTGCTATAGGGGTCGAGAAATATAGTACAAAACACTTCGCACCCAGAAAACAAAGAATGCATTTTCGTTAACTCATCACCTCTCCATTGATAATAACAATAACTGATTTAAACATCTGTATCTGTTTTTACTGTGATCAATGTGTTAAGAGATAGAAGTTTTTAAAAAATCTTATACTTTTTGCTAATTTGTTCGCAGTAAGCCCAAAAGGGGACCACACTTGTTTTGTGGCGTAAAGGAGAGGATCTTCTGTCTCTTTCCATGATAAATAAATCTCAACGACAAGTGCCATAAATTTTGTTATCCCGTTAAAGATTATAGACCAGCAGGAGAGACGGAATAATTTAAGTTTTAAGTTGAAAAGATAGAAAAAAAACTCCTTTGGCGAAATAGTGCGCAGAACTATGGGTCATTCCATGTCAAGTGTCCCAAACTTCGAGAAAATCCCCACTCGACCCCCTCCGATTTTAATGAAAATTTTTTTGGATGTACATATAAAACTTGCATGAAACCATACCAAATTATAGCTCTATAAGCCATATGGTTTAGACAATAAAAATTATTTTAGAAAGGCCTCTTTTTCGTGTCTTGAAAAAAAATCACCAAATCGTCAAGTTTGTGCTTTTATTGCTCGCGATCTAAGACGATTATCAGGCTCAAATTTGGTGATTCTGATCACTGTTTATGGTAGAATAGCCTACTTGTGTAACAGAAGCTCCACGCACTGTAGATTTTTTGCAGTTTGCTGCCAAAGTTGGTAAAAAATCGTATTTTTGGCAAATTTGACCACACGTTATCAGCTTGTATCTGCTGAGAGAATGACTTTCTGAAGCTAATTCTTTCCTCGTTTGTGACATGCGATAGTTCGTCCGAAAGGTGTGCAAGTGGCATCTCGATAGCTCAAATAATTGCTGAATTATGCGAGTTGAAATTCCAGTCAAATTTCTTTTTTCTCAATTTTGTCTCAATTTCAAAGGGCAATATCTCGCAAGGGTCATCTTGAATTTCAATTTTCTTTACATCATTGGAAAGAACACACTTTTCTTAACTAAAAAACGTTATTTTTATTTTTGAGACAAACCAGTTTCAAGGGGATATTGCAGATCAAAAATGTGTACGTCATTCAACGTGAAATTAAAGAAAAAAAGACATTGACCTCAAAAGTTGATGTCAATTTGTTCTATTAAAATTTACAGGAGCTATTGTTTTTATGTTCTGATAAAAAAAAAACCTTTTTTAGATATTTTCGAACTTTAGTTTTTGTGTGCGCATCCGTAAAAACTCAAAAAATGGAAAAAAAATAAAGTTTCGTTTTTAACAGAAATAATTATCTTCTTATCGCTGCTATAAGAGCCTGAGTCTTTTCCAATGTATTATTTTTAAGCTCTTGAAACAGAATTTCGGATAATATGTCACTTGGCAAGGTGTCATTAATATTTTAAATTCATAAAAAGCATTGTTTCCTTTTTCAAAAAAAAAAATAAAAATAAAAACAATTAATAAAAGAGATAAATAATAAATTAAACAGTTAATATGGTGTGTACGTGATAAAAAATATGTATAATAGGACTGCAGAGCTATTTTTCTAAAAAGCGATAACGAAAGTTTTCGATAGAGTTGAATATTGCAATTATTTCCACCGTGTAAATAAATGATAACAATAGTAATTGAACATATGATAAGTAGTAATTGAAAATCCATTCTTTATACTGCCGAGGATGTGTCTTTCAGCCTGTGATTGCAATTTGCCCATAAACAAAAATGATGAAAAATGGGAAAATGCTTTTTATGACCTTGAAACATTAATGACCTATAACCTTGCCAAGTGACATATCATCCGAAATTCTGTTTCAAGAGCTTAAAAATAACACATAGAGAGACTCAAGCTCTTATAGCAGCGATAAGAAGATAATTATTTTTGTTAAAAACGAAACTTTTTTTTTTTTTGCTTTTTCTTGAGTTTTTATGAATGCGCACTCAAACACTTAAGTTCAAAAATATCTAAAAAAGGGTTTTTTCATCAGAACATAAGTACAATAGCTCCTGCAAATAATAATAGAACAAATTGACATCAACTTTTGAGGTCTATGTCTTTTTTTTTCTTTGATTTCACGTTGAATGACGTACACATTTTTGATCTGCAATACCCCCTTGAAACTGGTTTGTCTCAAAAATAAAAATAACGTTTTTTAGTTAAGAAAAGTGTTCTTTCCAATGATGTAAAGAAAATTGAAATTTAAGATGACCCTTGCGAGATATTGCCCTTTGAAATTGATACAAAATTGAGAAAAAAGAAATTTGACTGGAATTTCAACTCGCATAATTCAGCAATTATTTGAGCTATCGAGATGCCACTAGCACACCTTTCGGACGAACTATCAGGCTACAAACGAGGAAAGAATTAGCTTCAGAAAGTCATTCTCTCAGCAGATACAAGCTGATAAGGTATGGTCAAAAATTTTGCAAAAAAATTTTTTACGATTTTTTTAACCAAACTTTTTGGCAAGCAAAATTCGCAAAAAAAATTTAAAAAATCCTACAGATGCAATGGAGCTTACTAGTTACACAAAAGTAGGCTAATTATTTCTTACCCTAAAACAGTTAGATATCAGGCAAATTTCAGCTCTAACAGACTTTTAGTGAGTCATGTAATAATGCGTCTTAACGTTGTTCGCAGAGCAATAAAAGCACAAAACTTGACGATTTGGACAGTTTCTTTTCAAGACACGAAAAAGAGGCCTTTCTAAAAATAATTTTTTACTGGCTGAACCATAAGGCTTATGGAGCTATAAATTTGGTTATGGATGTTTCCATTGCAAGTCTTATACCATACATCCAAAAAAAAATTTCATCCAAAAACAATCGGAAGGGTGGGTGGGTCCCGAGTGGGGGGAACAACACACGCACTGCCCCCCTCCACACCCCCCTTCCCTACCATAGACCCCATCCGACCTCTCATTCACCTTTCCATCCTCAACCCCCCAAGGCCCCCAACCCCCTATTTTTATTTTTAATTATTCTAATTATTCTTTATATCATCAAAAACCTCAGACCCGTCCACAACTTCGGTGGGGGGGGGGGTACCTCTGACATTCAAACCCCTTGCCAACCCCCATCTTTCTTTTTCCCCCCCTTCTTCCTCCTCTCTCCCTATATTTTTAGCCTTGACATCACTCTCCCCTTTAAAAACTTTTCGACCCGGTCTCTTGAAAATCCCTCGGGGGGGTTCTGGACCCCTGACCCCCCCCCGCTGGCTCGGCCTTGCTAGTAACTGAGAGACTTATGTTATTTTTTTCACTGTATTCTTTGGACAACTTGGTCCCCCCCCCCCTCCCCCCCCCCTCCCCACCCCATTTCTCGCGCGCTCTGAGACGCAAGTCTGAGTTCCACCTCGGAAAGGTGTGGCCGGAGCCCAAGCCGGTGGGAGAGATGAGAGGGACGCCCGCCACACCATCCACACATTCCCCCCCCCCCCCCCCCCCCCCCCCCCCAAGGAGACGCCACGATAAGAGTGTAGCGCGGACCCCAGCGGTGCGGAGACGAGGACGCCCCGCTCCCCAAAGACGATAAATGAGATGAGAGAGGAGAGTAATGAAATAGGGACTGCGGAGGACGAGACAGAATCCAGATGGAAAGGGACTCAAAAAAACAGATGTGAGCTACCCCCGTTCTCCATTTTTCTCCCCCCTCCTCTTCTCCCTTCGCTCTCTCGTACCCCCCACCCTCCCCTGTAAATTTCTTGCCCCCTAACTGTGAGGGGATCCAACTGTTCATTTTTCTCTCCACTCCCTTCATTCCTTCCCCCCCCCCCCCCCCCCCTAGGAACCACCTCGGCTTCCCTACCTCTTTTGGGACAGACCCGTCACAACTTCGGGGGGGGGGGGGGAGCGGGGGGACCTCCGACCATCAAACCTTGAAATTTTCTTTTTTTTTTTCTTCTTCTTTTTTAGTTGAATACTTTTTAAAAACTTTTGAGGTTTGAAAATTTCGGGGGGGGTTCTGACCCCCTGACCCCCCCCCCCCCCCCGCTGGCTACGGCCTTGGCCCAAGCCAAACTTTATTAGAAGTTGCCAAATGTAAGTTTGAAAATATTACAATCCTTATTTGCAATGAGAATGAATAGCCTTCAATTTTTTTCTGGACATACCCTGCCCGAACGGCTCCCCCTAAACACACCCATGACTCTATACGATGCTTTTTATTTTTTTAAACTTTATTTTCACAATTGTCTATGGTTTATCCCAAAGTACTTATGAAAACTTATGCATAATTATTACAATAATTAATTACCTTTGTTTAAATTTTTTGAAACAGTATAGAAACAAGAAAAGTTTTGATTATGTGTTTCTTTATTTTTCAAAACAGAAAAGAAAGTTTTTCCTGTCTGAATCTGAACTGTTGTTTATGATCTGTCCTCTGTCGTTCTTCTTTTTCTTTTTCCTTTCTCCTTTTTTATTCTTTTTTTCAAAAAAAAAAAAAAGAAAAGAAAAGAAAGAAACACCGTCCGAGAATATTTTTTTTCGAGAACTTTTTACTATTGAGAAGAGCTGCTCTAATTTCGTCACGGTTTCTGTTTGTTGGTCAAAAATAAATACAGAATTTTCTTCACGCGGTTTTAAGACTGTGAGTCAGAAATATTTTCGCAATGCATAGTTTCTGAGCTCATACAGTGCTACTAATTTAGAATTGAGCAATTTTGTCTAAGAATATACTTTATTGCAGTTTTTTCAACATTAATTCACTTGCGGAGCCTTGTTAGGCAAATTGCAAAGAGTAGTTTTTCTCCCTCTCTCTCTCTCCTTCTCTTTTTTCATAATTCATTTAATCAAAGTTTCCTTCCTAAACTTATCCATTTTAAAATAATGCAAAAACACATCGTTAACTGAACCAGCATTTAAAAGATTAAAGCGAAAAAAAAAAAAAAGAAAACTACAATGAAATAAATATTATCTTGAGTTAGTTCATGTAAATTAATTTTTGGCTATTTTGTGTCAAATGAGTTAACTTGTGAGATCTAGGTATGTATTTCAACATGGCTCTACAAGGGGAACGCTCAAGGCAACACAGCTATGGGTAAATATAATGCTACGAAAACATAATTAGCAACATGAGCTGAAAATTTTAGCCCCATATCAAATGCCCGGAAAAATTCGAATATCATTTTGATTTTTCTTGCGAAGGGGGGAAGGGGCGCAAATGGCACATGTGCTCAAACGGTGCATTTTTAATCGGGAATAACAAAAACCAAACCAACTTTTTTGCCAAAACACTTATTTTTAAAATGGGAGGGGGGGGGAGTCAATCCAACCTTCTTGACCCCCTAAATTGCGGGCATAGGCTGAATCACAAACAAATACCAATCAGCACGTAAAGGGAATCTTTCTATGGTGTCCACACCATGTTAACGCCCCTCTCTCCTTTGACACAAAGTGTCACACTTTCCCCTATCTCTCTCTCTCCCCCCCCCCCCCCCACACACCCGTCCTACATCACGCTATTTTTTAAAAGCATGCGTTATAATTTGAAAAAGGCATGATGTCACACTTCTTGTTCCTTTCCTTCCCCTTGTAGCACTTTCACGCGACCTCCCCTCCCATTAAAGAGTGACATTATTTGTGGACAAACCCTCATGGCATTGCCATAAATTCAAAAGAAATCAAAGCTAAAAATCCACATATCATTCTATCTTCCAAACATGAATCATCCATGACATCAATCACTATTTTCGAAATTGAAATCATTTGCCAATTACTTTTGGCAATGAGCCATGAAGCTCGTTTACTTTTTGCTCTTCAGTACAAGTGTCCGAAATTACTTTCTCCTTTCCCAAGAAGCAAAAATAATGACCAGAGACCACCCAAATTCACGACTCGCTGCTGAGGTTGCAATGAAAATAGGCAGCGAAAACAGAACCAGTTCTTGTGTTATGCGTGTGGTCAGAAAGAACAACAGGATGGAAAGTGTCATGATTTTAATTTTCGTGTTATCCGCATTCAAAAGGTTCTCCGTTTTTAGCAGTTTTTCGTATTACTGTAGGCCCCGCTTAAACGAATACCGTCAGTTCTAATATTTGGTTCTGGGATGTTTTATTCGTATTAGCGGGGTATTCGTTTAACCCAAGGGCGGATCTAGAAACTTTTCAAAGGAGGGGCGATTTATTTTTTTACTTACTTTTTACTATGTATAGCATTGTATACTGGTTAGCAAATACTGATCAGAAAGATTTCGGATTTCAATTTCGAACAATGTTTGTTCGACAGGCCCTCAAAAATCATCAAACTCATCCAAAATTCCATTTTTTGAACTTCACTATCGAAAAATTACAGGTGGGAAATCCCTCAGAGGAGGGGCGATCGCCCCCATCGCCCCTCCCTTATATCCGCCTCTGGAACCGGTTACCCGATTAAACGGGGTCGACAGAACTCAGCAACTCAGAATGGAGCTTCCTATTTTTCAAAAATATTTTTTCTGAGCACAGTCAAAAACATAGCGCAAACTACTTTTTTTTTCTTAATTTTGACGCATTTTCTTTTTTTTTTTTAAATAATCTTTAAAGACTCTCAGTCGCAGTTTCATTTTTATTGGCTAATGTCACAAGTATAACAAACACCCCCAAGCAATCCCACTCTATAAACTAGCCGCCATTTTTGTGGTCGAATTTTTCATTGAAGGGCAGCTGGGGTTACCAGAGATCCAAAATAGCCAAAGCCATCCTCCGTGTTCGCTAATGGTACAGGTGCACGTTAAATCTGACGAGATTGCAAAGTCTTCCACGTTTCCGTTCCAAATCAGTGCTCCATGCTCCATGGGGATGGTGCCTCCGTGGCCGAGGAGTGAAAGCCCTAGTTTTGAATGCCGGGGATTGTAGATTCGATTCCCACCGGTACCCTGATGGGCATTTCTATCCTCTGTCTTGTGATGTGAATCTTTTTTGTGATGTCTTGCGTGTAAATAAAGAAAAATATACTGTGTGTTGTTGTCTAATCAGAGGTCCATCCTCCTTGTGAAGCAAAGGCACCAACCACTCTTTCTCACAGCTGTGGGACAAGCAAACAAACAAACTTCTGGGGGTGTTGGATCAGTTATTTCTCGGCTCCTGATCTGGATCAAAAATCCTATCCAATCCTTTTCTGGTCCATGTATTCAAAACAGTAGGAGGTTTATGGTTGCCTGAATTGTAGTGTACTGTTTGATTTTCTTAGGTAAAACCTTCCGCGTATTTACGCATGCGTCAGGTCTTCTCTGATCTTACCAAAGTAGGGGTGATAGGTAAGAAAACAATAAGGGGAAGAATAATAAGAAGCATTTTGAGCCGTATCAAACAACGTAGAACGATGCTAATTTCAAATACATAGTTTAGTTGAATATGTCAAAAGATAGCAAATGCAAGCTCTAAATTGAAAACTTCGGAAAGTTCCCATCCCCAAGCCATCACCCCTTTTCCAAGTGGAATGTTTCGCGAGTACTAGGCGCGGCTTTCAAGGAGGGACAGTACTGGGCTCTCGTTTTCTTATAGGTCAGTCGGTTTACCTAAGAATTTCTACTTCGACTGCAATTACGCCATGATGAAAAACATTCGGAGACTCGTGATGTAATCAGGTTCTTATGCATGCGTATTTTTCTCCGAGCTTTCTGTTTATCGGAAGGAAGAACATACGACAGCTCTCAAATTCATTCATGTCGAAATTTTACTCACATCCGCAAACATAGCATTCGATTTCGTTTGACGTTCCTGTTCCTGTTTTAGAACGAACGTAAGAATTTTTCGAACTCCATATTGGGTAACGACCACCGGAAACAAGCCTACGAATGTCAGAAGTCAAAGAGAAGAGCGGATGTTGGTTTTGCAAGCTGAGGACATTGGAATAGCATGCGAAAAGTTACATTGAAAGTCCAGCACATCATATACATCATTTGTTGCAAAATTAGGGACATCATTTGATAAGCTATAAATGAAACAATCCTTTTGTTTCCGTAATAACAGATGTAATTTAAAAATACAGAAGAGAGTGTTAGATTTTTTTTTTTTTTTTTTTTTTCGAAAACTAGTTATCTAGGAAAGTTCTGAATTATTTTGCAGGGAGGGGTTGGGCAGGGTTTCTTAGTTTTCCGAATGATAAAATACAGGTATATACTTGTAGGTATATCTGATAAAAATAAGAGATTTGGGCATTTCAATGTTTCAATCATGTCTACAAATTAGCCAAATCGACAGACAAAATTTGCAAGATATTTTAGGAGGTCACAGTAATTTCCCGTGACCTCCCATCGTCGCACCCCTAAAGGCATCTAGGCTTTTGCAAAAACTTTCCCGGTCATGTCAGATAAAATTGCGAATGCAATGCAGAAGTGTACGTAGAAAATGTTGGGGGAAAGAAAACTTATAGATGTCGAATAGAACACGACAGGATCAAAAAGACAGGATACCGGAACGCGAAGCGAAGAACAGCCAAAATCAGAGAAGCACAGCTGCAATGTCCGCCAACTGCAGAACAGCGTAACATGAGTCATCTGCGGAATAAAAAGAGCATATGATTGGCTTGGTAAATATTAGAGGAAATCGTGGTTCCACTCCGTTGGAGTAGTTCGAAAACTTCCGGCAGCTTTTAATGTTTACAATTAGCAATAATCTAAAACCGAATCCCAGTTGGTAATTTACGACGTACAGATTATTTTAGAGTTTCAAGCCACTTGGAAACAAAAGCAGAGCACTTGCGCTATTTTTTTTACGACAAAATAGTATCGCTGGAAACAATGCGTAGCTACCACATAAAAGAGTTATTGTAGTTGTCAAAGCACTTTTTTATTTCCTAATTTTGGCATCAAAATAATATTATATTTCGTTGCGGAAATGGAAGTACGACAGTTTTAAAGTCTTGGACGATCAAGATTTTTCTGGATATCTTCAAAATATTTTTTTTTAAGAATTCTCCGTTGTGTGAAAGAAATAAAATAAGACTCACAAATTTCTTTGGAGTTGCTACTTAATGTTTTTCGCAATGATAATATGCGTTTATATTTTTACTAGCGTAAAAATTTTCTTAATAAACTCCTCGAAATGCAGAAATGAAACTAGGAATTGCAGTACCGGTCTTCCGATACACCGAATACCGATATTTCATACTGTTTTGCAATTTCGTAAAACCAGTATTTTATAAGGCAAAATACTGTTTTTTTCCAGCAGTGGCTGATTTGCCATGACGCAAATGTCGCCATTGCAAGGGGCCCCCACGAACAAAGAGCCCCGAAAGCAATAAAAACTAAATATGAATAAACGTTTACGTTAGGAAAATGGGCAATAGACCTCAAAAATGCATTGTAAAGTAAATCCGCCACAGAATTTTGGTATTTGCTGAAAATAATATATATTTTTCTATTAAAGAGTTTATAATTTAACTCATTAGATGTCACGCATTTTTTTGCATCAACGAGACCGTATTAAAATCATTCATTTTATGCTAAAATTTGGCTTTTGAAAACGTGAATTACTAAAGAATTTATGAACAAAGCATCAGGTATTTTCTTCATTCATGGTGAATCACAATTCTGTGTAAATAAACAAATAAAATAAGGACTCGCAACAAATTTTTCTTGAATTAAAATTTACTGCTTTTCGTTACAATGCTATGAGTTTATTCTCTTATTAATTGTACTGTAATGCTGTAACAGTTAATTTTTACGTTTATGTTTCATATCAAATGTCATAAATTATTACTTTACTCTTTTAATTATTTAATATTTGACTACAACACTTGTTTTGTCATTTTGTAACTATCCACGATAAAATTGGATGTGCTTTTTTGTATAAAATTTTGTAATGCGACTACGAAACAAGTACTTTTTTGTTCCTTTTTGAAAACTTTCTTAAACTGTAACTGATACTACAGTATCCCAGCCCCGGTATCACGCTGAAAAAAAAAAAAAAAAAAAAAAAAAAAAAAAAAAAAAAACAGAACAATGGAACTCTAAACCCTTTTTCAATGTGAAAAAAAAAAATCAAATTTCCCAGATGTTAAGCAGTTTTGTTGGGACTGCTGCTAAATATAACTATTCGTGCTTCAATTCTTGATTTTCTTAGAGGTATCCTGCAGTCTTTGAGCTCTGACTAAAGCAGGGTTACTGCGAGGGAGGGAATTGGGGGCGAATATCTCCAGAGCAGAGTTTAATCTGTAACAAAAGCCATGGGAATGGGGAAAAGACTATAGTCTTTCGAATTTACTTTGGTACGTAAATTGTCAGAACCCCGGCCAATTAATAAAAAAATTCAGAAAACTACTGAGAAGTGCAGAAGCTGGGCTCATGTGTGCGAAAGTCATGCTCCCAAACCTTAGGTTTTACATAAAAGCTACATTGAAACTACATTATCAATCTCAGTATGCTAATAAATACATATGTATAGCTTACCTAAGAAGAAAATAATAACTTGTTTTAACATCTAACATGGACGCCGATAAAATCAGACGTAGGAAGTCGAGCTAAAAAATATTTTTCACAAAAACATTTTGCAAAAAAAAAAAAAAATTACCGAAATAAATAGAAAAAAGAATCAGAAAATATTTTTTTCCCCAAAAAATTTGCTAATGAAACTTTTTTCAAAATTAAATAAATAAATAAATAAAATTGTCAAAAAAATGTTTTAACAAAAAAATAAATAAATAAATAAATAATCATTGTTTTTGAACAAAAAGCCAGGGGGCGCAAGGACATCCCCTTGCACCCCTCTGCCGGCTACCATGTGACCCCTCCCAACTCTTCTTAACCAGGCGAGACTTCTGGCTGCGTTATTAGGCTAAAGATAGTGTAACTTGCCCACGAATGAAAATGCATTAAAATAATAAAATGCCTCTTCAGACTAGAAGTACTCATAACGAGTTCTCTCAATAGCAAGAAAAAAACCTCATCCAGCTACAAAAGCAGTTTGAATTAGCTTGTTCGAGAACTGAATGAAGGGAAAAAGAACGCTGATAGTTCACTCTCCATAATAAAGTCCCCTTATCCTGGGGGAAAACAGGGAGCAACCTGATGAGACCTGATGATGATAAACCCAGAGCAGCCTCCTTTTGATCAACCCTCCCTCTTCAATTTAGAAACTCCCGCTGAGTCCACATGTTCGGTTCGAAACATTCCCAGTCGGTACGCCGTCGGCATACAATGAGTAAATTAGGTGGTTCGAAGGAAGAGTTCATTATACTTTCTCTGCCTTATATTCTGACGAATGTTTGTGTTGGACTGCTGTTGTGAAAATTTCTACACACACTAAAACGGTGAACTCGCCGTGATTTGATGACATTTATAGCTAAATCATAGACAAAATTAACGCAATCAGTCAGATGTGAAGAGTAAATTAGGAATGAAATTGTTTGCTTTGTTGCTGAATGACTAAACAGCACAGGTGTCTTAACACCGTATCCAGGGTCCGATTTTAATATTGGGGCCCCCGGCCCTCTTGTACATAATATCATTATTTCGAATAATTTCGAATAATCTAAAAAATATTACAAAATTAAATTTAGAAAATGTGATACAAATTAATCGGAAGATATGAGATATACTAGCTGCGTGGCCCGGCGTTGCACGGGCTACCTCTGAACAAAAAATTAACTAAACTCGAACAAAAAATACTACGTACTTGGCCCGCTAATGAGTTTCATGTTTGATTCAGTTAATCCTTCATTCAAAATGCTCGTTATCATTATTATTACTGTTTCATATCAACCACGTTTTATAACAATAGATTTCATATTTAATTATTTCGGACAAAGTGCTTTAAATTTGAGCAAAAATTGGTAGATTTTTCTTAATTTCTTCAGAATCCCTTTAAAAAACCTTATGTTAATTAAAACTAATGAAGCCTGAAAAATTACGAATCTATCGATACCTGGTTCGACTTTCAGTTCATTGGCCTTCAGGATAAAGAAGCAGGACATAGATACATAGAAAGAGACTCAGTTTGTAATAAAAGTAGATACATGGAAGTACTAAAACAGTGTAGCATTTTCCTAACGACTACATTTTTTTTTCTATTCCTTTTTAGTATTTTTCCAAAATGTTCACAAAGTAAACTTACTGTGAATATTTCAATTACGAGTACACTAACACGGAAAAGTGGTTTGGTTTTTCTCATGCCACGGATCGAGCCTCTTTTTTCTCGATTCATATACGCTGAAGATCTTTCAAATGACTTTCACGCCTTTCTTTCTTTCATATATTTAACACCTCATTATCTGGGGCCTCCATGACTTCGAATGCCGGAAGTCTTGGGATTGATTTTCACTGAACCCGGGGGGTTATTTCCTCGCTTTAAGCTATAAATCTTCTGTTGTTTAAAATGTTAATAAAAAACCTAAATTCTTGAGGGAATGGGGATCCGGATATAAGGTCGAAAACCAAAAGGCCCACGAACAGAAGATCTACGTCTAAAAGGTCCGAGGTATAGAAGATCCGAGAGACAAAAGCTCCGCCAGACATAAGGTCCAATGGCCATAAGATCCAAGGAACATAAGGTCCGGCAGGCAAAAGGTCCACGAACAGAAGGTCCACATTTTTGGGCAGCGATGGCATTAGGTCCGATTTTCTCAGCGAAGTGGACATAAAGTCCAGATTTTAAAGTTTATCCTTTGTCTATCCCTCGGACCTTTTGGACGTGGATCTTCTGTTCGTGGACCTTTTGGTTTTGGACCTTCCATCCTACATTTTTGGGAATGACACCCATTATCTTCATAGCAGGACCGTAACCACACTTTTGTTTCGAGGAGGGTTTTACCATAAACACATTTTTCTTGATATCTATATGGTCATTAAAATTTTTTCATATTTATTTTCTGATGCTTTTTGTTGCAATAGAAGCTTAAAGAGTATTAACAAGAAAAATGAGAAAAAAAAACTTGACTTTTCAATGAAAAAAAACAAAAAATGTAATGTGTGCACTGCATAACTTCGCCCCTGTTAAATATTTGATCTCTTTTAATTACACAAAAGAATCGATGCGTTTACTGTACACGCATATTCGAACTAATACTTCTGATGACATTTCTATTTTATGACGCATAAAATGTGTTAAATATACAGTTAGCACTTTCAATTTTAAAGAATTTTGGTGTGTTTGATATGGTATTCAAAATTCAAACCGAGGAAAAAGGTGTTTTGCTCTGTAAGAAATGATGTTTCCAACAACTACAATGAAAATAAATACTGCATATAAAACACGTAATTTGTACAATTATTCAATGATGATAATTTCATTTTTCAAATAAATTCAGATACAAAGAAGAAAGTTAAAACTAAAATAGTGATAATTTTTTCAGCAAAAAGTTTTTAAAAAAAACTTTTTTGGAATAGTTTTGAAAAATTTCGTAGGGGGTTTGAACCCTAAAAACCCTCCCCTTTCATACGGCCCTGCTTCATAGTGACTATTAACATGACCAAGGGTGGATCTAACTTCTAGTTTTGGAGGGGGACAAGGGAAAGGGGTTACAAAATGCCAGTTATTTCGAATTTTTCCAGGTGGGGTGGGGGGAGGGTGTATGCACAGTGTAGATTTGCCAAAAAATGGCAAAAACCACGTCTACTTACATGTAAATACATTGATACACGATCCCCTCCCCCTTGGATCTGCGCCTGACTATGAAACGACAACAACTTCATTAATTGACATAGAAGTAAAAAATACATATTTCGCCGAATGCATTCTATAATTTCCAAAAGATGTCTCGTTGAGCTATTTGTGTGAAATGTTAGTGAAATATGTAGGTTACCGTCTGATGCTGCGAGCGTCAGGTAATAACTCTGCTTGTATTTAGGCCAAAATCGAGGAGAAGGTTTCTGTTTCTGGTTATCTGTAATGTCAGTCCGCGTCACTTATGAAACATTGCCGTTTGTCAGGTTCATAAACGAGATTTTCAATTCCAAATTTCGGCTGAAAAAAAATTGCGTGTACAAGAACCATTCGTTCGGACGTCTGGGACGCGTTGTATTCCGGCATTGGTGGCTGAAGATTTAAATGGATGCGTAGTGATAGAGCAATGTTAGTTTAGTGTTAACATTGTTGCTTACTTTTGGAATGTTAGTTAGAAGCAAGCAATGGCGGATTCAGGGGGTGGTCAAAGGGTCAGCTGACCCCCCCCCCTCCCTGAGATAAGAAACACGTTTTATCAGCTGCATAGCCATCATCAGTCTTAATTTCATTTAAAAAAAAAAAAAAAAAAAAAAAAAAAAAAAAAAAAAAACCTAATACAATATGTTAGAAAAGTTAAATTTTATTTATTTTAAGAATTTTATGTCTCCATTTTAATTAAATGCAGACGATTTATAAATTGCAAAATTAAAATTTTTCCTTTCAATAAAGTTTGGACAAAATAAATAAATGGGTAATTTAACAGAATATTATAAAAAATATTACTTGCAGTGCAATATTGTATACGGCCTTGAAGATGGCTTAAATTTTACATGCTTCGCTTTCTTTTTCTCTTAACTGATAATGTATAACACTAACCACTAAAAATTGACCTCCGTGACAGAAATGTCTGGATCCGGCCTCTGAAAGCAAGTCCAGGGTCGCGCACTGTTGGAAAGTCACACAAAGTCACTCTGACCTCCCCAAAATTTCGTTATTCGGCAGCTTTTGTCTGACGGTTCGGCAGTTTTGGAGACATAATTTCAAATATTGCAATTTTTAAATATCCGAATGTCCCTACTTTATCATTCAGCAAAATTCGGAGTTTCATTTGAAAAAATAAGAATTTTTCCTTTCCAAAAATTTTAGTGTTGGGGTGCCAATGAGAAAGTAGTCTACGTTTTTCAGTTTATGGTAAGTTTCACAAAGACGAGCGTAGGCAGACGTCAAAACATGAAAAGGGAGGGGGAGGGGGGACTTCAGGAAATTTTTCAAAAATGGTCCCAAATTCCAGAGAAAAGATATTTATAAGTCTGTGAAGATGAACGTATTGCTTTTTAAATATTTTTAGTTTTTCCTACACCTATAAAAAATAAGTTAAATTATGACACTTAAAAAATATGTATATATATCTTTTTGAAGGTTTAAGATCCAGAATTGCAACAGCGTGAAAGGAAACGTGCAATCTAATAGTACCAGAGTGAACAATAAATAAAGAGATAAATAAATAAATTCATTAATTCACTGATAAAATTAAATTCTTACATTCATAATTTGCAGCGAACCAATGTTCGCGGCAAGTTAAGAATGTAAATAGTATTTAATTTTATTATTCCTCTAGAACGCTAAACTGGGCCACTAATTATGACCTACCTGACACAGAATACCTCATCCCATTTTTGTCATCAAATTTGTCGCTAACTTGCTGATAAAAACATAATCGCTAAACTTTTTGTCTGAAGGCTTATTAAAAATGATGCTTGTTGTGTTCCATTTAACTGTTGAACGTAAGGGCTCATTGCAAATTACAGCTACGAAATAAGGTATGCCATACTTTTTCTTAGTTTGTATCGTGAGAGTGTCTTCTCTTTAGTTCCTGTTTCGTTTCATAGGAAATTGTTGTTTATACTGGTTCAGGGTCAGGGTAGTTTTGATTTTGTTTCTCTCTTCTTGTACTTTACTTCATTTTCCTTTCTTTCTTTTTTTCGAATGCACAGGAGAAGTAAATGCAAAAGAAAGTTTAACTGCAACATTTTAAAGGCCAATAACTTCGGATGCCAATCTCCACACCCTCGATACGCCAGTTCTTCCAGTGTTATTGCTTTTGGGATAGTTCTGAACTTGTTCTGGACGAAAAGCCGTCTCCCCCCCCCCCCGTATCGACCGTAATAATAAAACTCCAGCCTCTTCAGGCTACTCGGCATTCCTTCCACAAAAGCTTCATTGTGATAGCGTGATTCAAAAGCTGCCGATAACAAGTGACTGTGAGACATACTCACCTTGATAACCATCGATCCGCTATTTTTCAATGAGAAGACGAAGTGGTTAAATACATACTGGGGGAGCGAGAAAAAAATGACTCATAGGGGTTTATTTTTCTTTTTTTTTTGTTTTTATCTTATCTATAAAAATATTCCCCAGTAGTGAAGTGAGAATGATACAGGAGAACGGAACTGTTTAAAGACTTTCTCCCTAATGTAGATGTTCTCAAATTCTAGGCCGGCACAGACAACCAATGAAAATGTACCAACTTTGCAGCCCCCCCCCCCCCAATAAATAAATAAATACATTTAAAGAAAGAAATGGATTAAAATGAATTTTGACGTCTTGAATTCAAATTACGTATTTCGCAATGACGAATTGCGATAGGTGTTTGCGTGTGTGCAGGATATGGGCGCCACCACCTGAAGGAGCATAGGCCAGTGGATGTCCCAGGAGGTAGCGCACCAGGACGCGCTATGTTAGCAGACTCTGGGGCCAATCTGAAAAAGGGAGAAAACAACATGAAATTTCTGTCTTACCACACTTATAAGATGTGTTAAATACAGAATTTGGTACGTACAAATTTGAAGAATTTTGGTGTTTTTTTTTAGTGGTGTTATAAATTCGAAATGAAAGGTATATTGTTAAGAAATTATGTTTGCAATAACTACAATATAAATATAAATACTGCAGAAAAAACACTTAATTTGTACAATTATTCAATAATGATAATTTCATTTTTCAAATTCAGTTTCAAAGTAAATTAGAAATTAAAGTGAAATAGCAATAACATTTTTTTTCAGTGAGAAACTATGAAAATCATTTTTGTAATACTTTTGAAAAAATTCGGAGGAGGTTTGAACCCTAAAATCCCACCCCTTAAATACGGCCCTGTCTAATTTATTTATTTTGACTAAACACTTCGGCGGTAAATTGCTATCACATAACTCGCTTTGTGTTAACCTTAAAAATATCGGGAACCATTGCTTCATACGGACAACTAATCACTTCTCAGACCACACGCCTCTCCACGGTGGTCATCTGACAATTCAATGACATAGGGTGACCATAATCGAAGCGCCTTTCGTCACCAGGATTGCGCAAAAGCAACACAATGATCGTCCTGGGAAAAGGGCTTATGGGTTGTTGATTCTTATCGATGGACTAATGAGTTCGGTGACGTGGGTGTTTCGAAATAATCCAGAGATGACGGCGATGTATGATAAAAGGGCTGGTCTGGACGTTCTAAGTGCAATGTTCGATGTTATCCGGACGTTTTCTGGCAAATGAAGATGAATGAGGGATCATGATTTATCCACTTGGGGAGTTGCGTTTTTGTTTTCGGAGAAAATGATCATTTCTGAAATAATGTTGTGAAGCAGTGGTAAACTGTTTTTTATCTTTAAAAATGTTAATCTATTTCGAATAAATTGGGCCTGATTTAGGAATAGGCCAATGAGGTCCGCCCTAATCTAAGAAAAGGACATTTTTAATGCATTTTTTAAACGTATTCAACGCCTTAATTTAAAAGAAAAACTCATATCATTAATCCCAAATTAATTTTCATTAACGGCTAGGTCAAAGGCGGATCCGGAAATGTTCCAAGGAAGGGGTGATGGTTTTTTTTTCCTACTTGCCCTCTTTTTTGCCACATATCCTTGTTAACACATGTTTATTACAAATGTTACGGTTATCAATTTCGAAAAAATTCCAGATCAGAGCCCCGAATGCAAACTATTTCCCACAATATCATCGAAGATAATTTAATATTGCACTTTTTGAACTTCAAAGTCCAAAAACTGCTGGAGAAGAGTCTTTCAAGGGAGGGGCGATCCTCTCTTGTATCCGTAATTGATCTAAGTTGATGCTCGTACGAAACAGCATGTGTCATGAAGGTTTGTGAGTGTGAATGACTTTTGTTTACACCCTCAGTATACTGCAGTTTACGCCAAGCAATGGAATAATACTAATGTGCGTTTGTAGCTCAACAGCACTTTCTGCAGTTGTGAATGTGCAAGTCAAAAAGCTCCTATATATCTGTCGGAATACTTTCTTGAAATTTATAAATTGGGTTCCGTAACTCATTTAAAAGCCAAGAAAGTCTAATGATTTATGAGTACTGTTAAATTTCTTTAATTCAGAATTTTTTAATCTGCTATCAGCGAGGATTTTAATATTTAAGAAACGTATTCTCATTGATTACTGGCAGGTAAAACCTTACATTATCATCATAGACCAACAAAAATTGCTCAAACTTAACTTCAGCAAAATTTTTAAGGTGAAAACTCACAACGACAAATTATGTCGTTATGAGTTTTCGCTTTGAGAGGAAAATTCGATGTGACCGACTGATCTAATCTTCTGCACATCATTTTGCGATGAACAACTGAACTTTTTAATGAAGGAAAATTAAAAATTAAACAATTAAAACTGAACTAAAATAAAACTAGCTGTCGTGGCCGTCACGAAACTTTCTTCCATATCTATCTTATGAATTCCGGTTTAAAAAATATAAAATACGTACTCGCCCGAATAATTGGAGACAGCTCCAATTTTCCAATTATCGTAATAACCCTGCAAATGCAGAATCAATGAGCGAAATTGGAAATCA
This sequence comes from Uloborus plumipes, assembly GCA_038373865.1. Lineage (NCBI taxonomy): Eukaryota > Metazoa > Arthropoda > Arachnida > Araneae > Uloboridae > Uloborus > Uloborus plumipes. The sequence goes on from JAXGGA010010082.1 coordinate 20,076, forward strand.
TTGCAAAAGCCTTGTTTAGATTAATTGCAAACATTTTATTTGTTAGTAAAAAGAAATTGGCAACAGTTAAAAATTTCAAATCATTGAAAGTTTTCAGATGTTTTGATAATTAAATAGCGTGAAAGCAATTTTTTAATGAATTAACTTTTCGCATTGTTGACTAAGCGCAAAAATCACCCCACCCTCCCCTGGGGCGATTGGCGCCAAAATTTAATCGATGCTTGCTTCCATATTGGGTTAGTGTTTTTCCAAATTTCATTCAAATCGCAGCAATAATTTCTCGAGATACAGTAGGTGCAATGACAAAATAAGCACTTTTTATTGCTCCACCCCCCCCCCCCCCTTTGAGATATTGACACACAAATTGAATCAGCACCTGTACTCAATAGGTCTATGGACCAATTTTCGTTTGTTTCCGCCGGTTACTTCCTGAGATATAGCAATCACCCCCGCGCATAACACGTGTGATTGCTTCACCCCCCTTCAAGATATTGACACACAAATTAAATCAGCACCTGTACTCAGTAGGGCCTACCTATGGACCAATTTTCGTTTGATTCCGCCGGTTACTTCCTGAGATATAGTAATCATTCACGCGCAGAACACGTGCGATTGCTCCACCCCCCTTGGAGGAATTCGCTAAAAAAAAGTCAGGTGCTCCTGTTCACATGGTGGTACATATGTGCAAACATTTTTGTTCTATTTCATGCAGTAGTTTTTGCTCTAGCGCGGCTACAAAAACTGGTCACACACACACACGCAAGCACGCACGCGCACGCACACACACACACACACACACACACACACACACACACACACACACACACACACACACACACACACACACACACACACATTTTCCAAAAATGATCGAAATGGACTCAGCGCACCTCAAAACGTGCAAATCCGTCAAAATTCGACATTCGAAAATTTTCACGAATCCGATACTTTCTTCTATATATTAGATATAGAAGAAAGTAAAAACTAAAATTTAAAACTAAATCAGAAAAATTCTTGCCTTGAAAAATTTAAAAGGCACATTTTATCTGAAATCTCAAACAAAAAACTTAATTAGGGTGAGTTCTGGTAAGTGCGTCCACGGGGTAAGTGCGTCCACTGGGAATTATATGAACACTGTTCTGAAATGGCTTCTGCAACACATCGATTATGTTAGATAACTGTCTAATGATAATTTCAATAGGTAGAATTCAGGCCTGGATTCAATAGACGAAACACAATCAGAGACAACATAAATGTCTTTAAAAAAACTCTAAAGTAAAGATAGAGAAGGTTTTGTTTCAGTTTCTCTTGCAGTCATACCAAGCAATTGAAGTCAAGAAATGCAAGTTGTTTCTTTTGAGTAATAGCTACTAATAACATACATGGGATATTTTGATCAAATACTCTAACTAAAATTTGTTTATATGACGGTACGCACTTTCCCTTTCTTTAAAGTAAGGTGGGGGTAAGTGCGTACCATTTTGATGGGGCAAGTGCGTACCACTATCATGAGGCATATGCGTACTATTATGCGGAGCAAGTGCGTACCATTATGATGAGGCAAGTGTGTACCATTACGTGGAAAATACGACTCTCGTAATTCACCTTTAATTTTGCTTATAACTCTTTTATAAACCGATTATAAATCCGACGTCATTTCCATCAAGTATTTATATTAACATTGAATGCGGCATAAGATTTCAATTTTATTCATTACCTCTGAAATATATTGGCTTTTAGATATCAGTTAGTAAATTTTTCGTTGAAAATAGCGATCATGAGCTGTACTTAATTTAAACCAGAATGACAAATGAAGCAATGAAATTAAGTGAAACACTAAATCTGTACCTCAGAACCAGACTAACGTAAGTCCATTTCCGTCATTTTTCAGTAGAGGGGAAAAACGATGTATTCGACAATCGTTTTTCCCCTCTACCGAAAAATAACGAAAATGGACTTACGTTAGTCTGGTTCTGAGGTACAGAAATAAGGAACCAACAGATTCAAAAAACGAAGGTGGAGTAATGAATGAATTATATTTAAGAAAATTAAAGAACACCTTGTGAAAAACTATTTGAATGTACAAGAAAAAAAAAAGTACAAGTATCACATCATGAACAATTATTCTCTTCTTTTTGCTCTTTATTTTCTGTTTTTTCTTACTGCTGCTGATTCTAATAAGAAAAATATTTTAAAACCGTATTTATTCAAAAAAAAAAAAAAAAAGAAAACTAACGAATTGTTCACTCAGGTCACCTAACGACCTACCATACAAATAGAATTAAAGAAAATCACAGGGGTACGCACTCACAACAAAGCTATTGGACGCACATGTCTCATCTTACATTTAAGAAGGGGTAAGTGCGAACCCTGGCTTAAACACAGACTGATTAATGTATTTAACCAAAATAAACTATGTAGACTATGAGTGATTATTACTAAATAAAAACAACTTACATTTGCTCACTTGGTCTTATTAAAAGGACAGAGGAAGAATCACAGACACAACTCTCTCAATCTTCAAATCACAGTTGTTCGCAAGACGCGTGGAATATCACTGATTGCGTTTCATCCATGCAAGCAAGTGCTGATCTCTAGTATTAGGAATTATCCCAAGGCAACTACCTAACATATTTAATATGTGCCAGAAGTTTTTTCCAGCTCATATTCACATAATTTAAGGTGAACGCACTTACCCCGCTAGGTAGGGAAAGTGCGTACCTTAGAATAGGTGTCATAAACCAGGTCATAAAACCTATGCTTATGGTTTATTTGACATATTATATGCTTGAAAATCTTAGTAAAGAAACTAGAAAGAAAACTAAAAAAAATTGTGAGTGTACAAGCTTTTTCAACAGAGCAGCATCCCTGAGAACATGAACTTTGCAAAAAAGGGTACGCACTTACCAGAACTCACCCTACATAATTCATTTTTTTTTTCTTTTAGAAAGTTTTAAAACATAATTAATAAAGCAAAATTCTGATACCATGTCTGTGTATACTTGAAAAATATCTGAACGTAATGGTTGATTAAACTAAATTCTTCGATTTTAAATAAAATTCCTAAACACCAAATTATATTGCACAATACGTTTGACGTTGATAATATCGCACATCCAGAATGAAAGGAGCATATCTCAACAATTGCATTTTTTGGAAATATCTTTAAAAAGCATACCTTAGTACACCTTACATGAGAAACTGACTCATTTTTTTCTAGAATTAACAGTCGCAGCTAAGAAACAATTTATGCCCTTATCATTCTGTCGATTCTGCCGATTGTGAAGGGAGAATTGAGTTTGAAAGGGGCACATCTTTGATACGCCAAGCTTCATTGGTGCAAATTATGGTTAGCACTTTTTTTAAAACCGATTAAGAAAACCGTAATTTTGTTTTGTTTTTTTAAATGTCACTCATTTTAATTGTTTGTTATTAAGTATAAATTGTTTTTGCACAAGTAATTTATGAAGGGTTCTTTTTTTTTTAGAACAAGAAGAATAGTATTATGTAACTTAGCGTCAAATCATTAGGAATTAAAATTTGATTTAATATCGTTCTGAAATGAAACAGCGATAGGTAGATTAAAGTCCGACAAGAACTTCAAAAAAAATTTAAATAGTGTGCAAGCTGATGCCCGTAAGAATAGCTATTTTGAGATGTGCCCCTTTCATTCTCCACGAAAGTGGAGAATGAAAGGGGCACTTCTCATTAATTACCGACTTATTTAAAATTGGCCGGGAAACGCACACCATATAGTCACCTAGCAGAACCTTTAATCAACCAAGCAATGACAGTTTGACTAATTGTAATAGTTATTAGAGCTAGGGCAAGGATTTTAAAAAGTTAAAATTTTCAAATCGATTTTTCTCAAAACAGCTATTTTAAGATGTGCTCCTTTTATTCTGGATGTGCGATATATTGCTCAGAAGAAAATCAAAAAGGTTGACAATTGAAAAATCTAGATTTCACAAGTTTAAACACTACTTTGTTAGTAAAATCTCACTTTTCTTAGAATTTTGAAGTTAAAGGAAAGAGTAAAAGGCTTCTAAAGCAAAAATTATAGTCTAAGATCCCACCGCAGTTTATCTACACTCATAGCGTACACTCATCACGTTTATATCAAATTAAAGCACGTTTTTTTCTGAACGTGATGCACTAAGTCTTCGTATGTAAAAGTGCCCGAAACCTATAGGCAGCCTGGCCTAAACGGGACATATGAATGTAGTATTTCTACACTCATTGCGTACACTCATCACGTATATATCAAATTAAAGCTGAGTTTTTCCTGAACGTGATGCACTAAGGCTGCCTATGTAAAAGTGGCCGCAACCTCTAGGCAACCTGGCCTAAACAGGTCACATGAATGTAGTATTTCTACACTCATCGCGTACACTCATCACGTATATATCAAATTAAAGCTGATTTTTTTCTGAAAGTGATCTTCTAAGGCTGCCTCTGTAAAAGGGGCCGCAACCTGTAGGCAGCCTGCATAATAGGTCACATAAATCTCAAATTTTTTCACTCATCACATGTATATCAAATTAAAGCAGATTTTTTTCTGAAAGTGATGCACTAATCTTCCACTGGAAAAGTGGCCGCAACCTATAGACAGCCTGGTCTAAACAGGCCACATGAATGTAATATTTCTACATTCATCGCGTACACTCATCACGTATAGATCAAATTAAAGCTGATTTTTTACTGAACGTAATGCATTAAGGCTGCCTATGTAAAAGTGGCCGCAACCTCTAAGCAGCCTGGCCTAAACAGGTCACATGAATGTAGTCTTTCTACACTCATTGCGTACACTCATCACGTATATATTAAATTAAAGCTGATTGTTTCCTGAACGTGATGCACTAAGACTGCCTATGGAAAAGAGGCCGCAACCCGCAACCTCTAGACAGCCTTTCCTAAACAGGTCACATGAATGTAGTATAACTACACTCATCGCGTACACTCATCACGTATATATTAAGTGAAAGCTGATTTTTTTCTGAAAGTGATGCACTAAGGCTGCCTATATAAAAGTGGCCGCAACCTGTAGGCAGCCGGGTCTAAATAAGTTACATAAACGAAGAATTTGACATTTATGTGACCTGCTAGGCAGGCTGCCTACAGATTGCGGCCACTTTTACATAGGCAGCCTTAGTGCATCACTTTCAGAAAAAAATCAGCTTCAATTTGACATATACGTGATGAGTGTACGCGATGAGTGTAGAAATACTACATTTATGTGACCTGTTTAGGCTAGGCTGCGTAGAGGTTGCGGACACTTTTACATAGGCAGCCTTAGTGCATCACGTTCAGGGAAAAATCAGCTTTTATTTGACATATACGTGATGAGTGTACGCGATGAGTGTAAAAATACTTCATTGATGTGACCTGTTATGCCAGGCTGCCTACAGGTTGCGGCCACTTTTACATAGGCAGCCTTTGTGCATCACTTTCAGAAAAAAATCTGCTTTAATTTGATATATGCGTGATGAGTGTACGCGATGAGTGTAGAAATACTACATTCATGTGACCTGTTTAAGCCAGGCTGTCTAGAGGTTGCGGCCACTTTTACATAGGCAGCCTTAGTGCATCACGTTCAGGAAAAACTCAGCTTTAATTTGATATATACGTGATGAGTGTACGCAATGAGTGTAGAAATACTACATTCATATGTCCCGTTTAGGCCAGGCTGCCTATTGGTTTCGGGCACTTTTACATACGAAGACTTAGTGCATCACGTTCAGAAAAAAATGTGCTTTAATTTGATATATACGTGATGAGTGTACGCTATGAGTGTAGATAAACTGCGGTGGGATCTTAGACTATTATATTCACAATGAATATTTTTCTATTAATGTGAAAGAACTAGTTGCCAAGTTATTTTACGTTTTTATTTTTTCAGGCCCTCGGACTGCCTGGCCACCCGTAATTAGTCGGACCCCGATCATTATCATCTTTTATTATACCCTGTGTAACGAGAGGAGGTGGCTCAAAGTAAAATAAATTTCCCACTCTCCGCACTTTTCTCCTGATGGTTGTCATAGTTGCGGCGCTTTGGACTTTTTCCCCACTTTGCTTTTGCAACAGTGGTTAACAACAAACGGTTAAAATTGATTTATGCGTAAACTATTATTCTATTGAAAAATCAACGTTAATAAAGCACAACTTTTTCTTAGAAATTTTTGCTGCATTAATGTATGAATAGTTTTGATAGAAAACGTTGAGAAATAACTGAGACGTGAGGATATAAATAAAAGCTTAAGCCTCCTTCGATAAATATAAAATAAATGAAATGCCTCAATAGCAGTGCATAAAAAAAAAGAGTGGAGCGGTTTTCTTTCCTACGGTTTCCATGGAGACGACGCAAAATTTCTGAACTTGATACGCCTATTTTAAAGTAACCGAGTATAATAATGTTGCCATTAGCAGGGTTACACTTCATGCTAACTGTATTTACTTGAAATGTAAGCAGTACAAATTATTTTTAATGACTCTCATCATTCGCCAAGGGGAAAAAATGAAAAAAAAAAAAAGAAGAAGGAATGAATGAAAATGAAATGCTTTCCTTCACAAAAGAGAAGTTCTTAATGTAATAATGGTAATGATGTTTTAACGAGACTTCCAGATATGTAACATATCATCCGCTCTAGGACAAAATTAAGTTGGTTGTTACAGCAACTCTTTTTTAACAAATGGGTGTCCGTTCTCATTTTGATAAAACTGAAATTAAGATTTTTAACACAACAATATATTTACAAATTTAAATTTATTACCATGGGTACCAGCAGAATCATATCCAGTAGGTGCACCATCATGGAAATCTTTCCTTTTCTTTTATTTATTTTTCTTATTCTTTTATACTTTTTTTGAGAAAACCGAGATATATAGATGTTTAAAGTTAAATGTCCTATTTAACTGATTACGGCTGATGCAAATAAACGTAAAATGCAGATGCTTTGTAGTCTTCAGCGAACATAGGACAACTCAAAGTCCAAAGGAAGCGGCTAAAACCTTCGAATTATCGGTAGTTTGGAGGAGAAAACTTCCAAGTAAAGGAATGTTCGAGTTATCCAAAGCATACTATCTGTAGGTGAAATCCGGACGTCATAAAGGAACAGTTTCATCTTTTTTTTTTTTTTTTTTTTTTGTACAGTATGGTGAAGGCGTGGGCGCGCACGTTAGCAGAGCGAGCTGGTGAGTAACGTTGGCAGACTGCCAATTTGAAAGAGGGACTACAGGACGTCTGAAATCAAAAGAAAACAAAAACAACTTGTCATTGCTGAAAAAAAGGATGATGAAAAAGTTCTTTTTTCTTTTTCGCAGCTTTTTAACGATATTACTGTTGTTTTAACAGTATTATACAGCTAATTTTATTGCAATAAACTGTAAAATTGCTAACTTTACAGTAACAAACTGCAAAATTGCTAATTTTTCGGTTTATTACCGTGCATTTTAGTTTTGAACTGGAGCCTCTGCTGCCAGTATTGCACTGTTGTTTTTACATTATAATTCAGCAAAATTTTACAGCAATAAACTGTTGATTTTCTAACTTGCAGTAAAAAACTGCAAAACCGCTAGTTTTAGTTTATTACTGTGCATTTTATAAATTTAAATTGGAACCTCGGCTGCCAGTATTATAATGTAAAAACAACAGTTCATTCTTTGCAGTGTGGGGATAGCTCCAACGTATAGGAAAAATTTGGGATCTTCAGTTTCGTTTGTTGTTTCGCGATCGGAGAACGAGAACAGAATTAATCTTTAGTAAAGATTGATAGCATCTAAAATCAATCGAAATTCAGAGACATAAATCTTAAAACTAAAACAGAAGGTTGAATAATCGTATAAGGGCATTTTCATTCTTTTGTCACGTTGTAAGTCTATAAAAGAGTCATAAATGCCACCCGACTTCGCCGAGCATATTTGTGTCACCCAAATACAAAATCATGTTCTGACTAGACTCGAACGGCTAACATTGTTTTGTTTTTCTTTAAAAGAGTTATATTGACAAACATTTTATCAGAGAGGCAATTTAGGGAAAGAATTAGCCATTGTAAATAGAGATTTGAAGATTTTGAGTTATTACTTTATTTTTAGGCCATTGGTAAAACATGAAAAATAGGAAGATTAAGAGTTTTCCCTTTGTAAATGGGATTAAGGATATGTCAAGAACTTTTATCGTCTCCGTTGTTAAATGTGATGTTGATTCTAGCCGCATTGGCAAAACAATGCAGTAACATTTGGACAGCAAAGATTTTCGGAGAAGTATGCTTTTTCTAAACTTTTTTTTTTTGTTTGTTTACAAGGCTGGTGGTCAGGAGCCAAGAATACTAGTTAGGTCATGGGTGGACTTAATCCCCATCTCCCTTCTAGAATTTACAGGGATCCTTACCAGCCATCGGCTTCAGCAAAATTAAATGTTTTCTGTGCTATCTATTTTGTGTAAAATAAATAAAAAAAAAAGTTGATAAACGTTTATCAATAAAATGGAGTGTGAAGAGGCCTATTTTTAATTGAAACTCATGCAATAGTACATAATGAATGAAAAAAAAAGGAAGAAAGAAAGAACCATACGGTTCGGTTCGTGTGACCTTTTCCTACATCCATGATTTCGTTTTTTCCCTAAACATTTTGTTTTTCTTTTTCTTTTTCGTGTATGAGGCGAATAGTTCATAGTTACAATGACCAGCAAGATCAATGTTGGGGAAATGGTGACCTACATGCAAGGACCAAACAGCTCGTCTCAGAATCCAGAGACTGCAGTTTCACCCTTATTGAGAACCATCAGACTGGAATAGCCGGACCTAGGCAGTTAAACTCTCAGTAACGGCGAAAATACCAAGAGTTAACATAAAAATTGCAAAATAAGGGATTTTTGGGAGGTCACACTGAGCTCCCTTGACTTCCCATCGGGGGATGCCTCTGACTTCGCATTTATCTTATGGCGTTATTAATCATCGATTGCTGAAACATACAGTTAGGGACCGATTAACCCGTGAAGTCTCGGGAAGCTCTGTCGTTTTGAGTCCCCCTGCTTTTTGCGGCGAGGGGGGAGGGGGTATTTTTATACGCTTGAGACATTGAAACAAATCTCGCTAATAGTACATATCATTTCCAAGAGCTGCCCAAGCGGAATTCAGATTCAAGCCTGTCCGCTTCCTCCACTAATATGCAGAATTTTCATACATAATACATGGTTACATGGCAATCCTATGATTCGATGTTAAATTAGATTTATTACTTCACAGAATTAATGAAACATCATAAAAGAACATGGTAAAAAAGTTGGGTCAAATCCAACATTTAAAAATAGCTTGTGGTGGTATTAATGTTTTGTGAAATGTGTCTTCACTTTTAAAACTTTCCAGAAAGTTTTTATTGAACCAGTTCTAATGTTTACAATTACCTTTAGATATGCATTTGAAAGTAAAAACTAGAATTTTAAATCACAAGTTTTCAGTCATTGGAGGGAACCCTGAAAATTTTTTAGGGGAAACTCGAGCTTCCCGTGCCTTTTGGGTAATCAGGCCCTGAGTGAAAAATTTCACATATACACTGCTCGATATTAAAAATGCAACACCAAGAAGAAGTGGTCAGAAATTGATGAAATTTGGTAAGAAGACAGAGACAGCATGGAACAATAAGTGATATTTATTTCAAAATAAATAAGCAAAATTTAGAGCGAGGACGGCGTCGGCTCAGTAAGAAGTAGGACCACCACGGACAGCGATGCACGAAGAAACACGTCTAGGCATGGAGTCAATAAGCCTGCGGATGGTGTCCTGAGGGATGGTACTCCATTCCCTTTCAACCATTTGCCACAGTTCGTCCTCTGAACGAGGCAGTGGCAGGTTCTGCAAACGGCGTCCAATCACGTCCCACACATGTTCGATTGGCGACAAGTCAGGAGAGTATGGTGGCCAGGAAAGCATCTGTACACCTCGTAGAGCATGTTGGCTGATTCGAGCACTGTGAGTCCGGGCGTTATCATGTTGAAAAATTGCATTTGGCAGACCCTGAAAGTAGGGGATTGCCACCGGCCGCAGTACATTATCTACATATCGTTGGGCCGTCATAGTGCCCCGAATACGAACTAGAGGTGATACGGAATTGTATGCAATAGCGCCCCAAACCATTATGCCACGTTGTCGCGCTGTGGGGCGTTCCACAGTTACTGCCGGATTCGATGTTTCTCCACGTCGACGCCACACACGTTTGCGATGACTATCGCTGGACAAACAGAAGCGGGATTCATCTGAGAACACTACGGTTTGCCATTCTGCCATCCACGTCGCACAGTGGAGTATTTGCATGAAAATCCTGGCCAAAAGTCGAAAATGCAAACTTTACTTATTAGCTTTGACCTTGAACGTTAAAAAAGGTAGATAAACCTGGCGTCATGTGACAGTATTCATTTTACACTGAAATTAACCAGTTAAGCTTACCAGCAGTCGAAACTTAGTACTTTCGGTTTTCGGTTATCTTTGATTGCGTTTGCAAAATTTCACTAAGTGACTCCGTTGCTTTATTTTCGCATTAGAAGTAACTATAGTGGAATAATTTACAATGGAGGTTGTTCGGCAAGGTTTGTACTCTGTTCTTCATCATTTTTTATTTATTTTACACTTTTAATTTTTGTGTGAATGTGTTGTTTAAACCTCACAAAAAGTACATCTGTTTTTTTGCAATTCTTTATGTAAGTGAAGGTTTTTAAACGTGTTGTACTCATTTGTACCACCTGCAAATTGTACCTACGATAGTTCAGAATGTCTATTTTGAGAATCTGAAACTAACTCTTGCTCGATTTTGCTCGAAAAAATATTAATTCCATAAATAGAGCAGGTGGTCGTTTTCATTTATTTTTTTTCTTCGGCTGTTTCAGGTCCGCTGGCTTTCGTCATACCAATATCCTGAAAACAACTGCAGGAAATTATGATTGAATCTACAAAAAGGTCCTTCTGTGCGAAAATCAAAGAATTAGTTACATAATTAGCTGAAATTACTAATTGCCCTTACGAAAAACTCAGAATTAAAAAAAATCATTAACAGTTTCAAAATTAGTTACTCTCGTAAATGGAAGGCCCGCTGTAGAATTAAAAGCCGTTTCTTAGACAAGAATAAGGAATGGTTAACTGGGGAGGTTCTTTTACCCGCAGCACCAGTTCCGTCTGTTTTACCAGAAGGGAGACCAGGTAAGGAATTAGAACAATCGAGTGATAGATCCAAGCGCCGGAAAACAATGGGACAGAAAAAATGTTGATGTTGATTAGTTAACTGATGCAGCGCAATTGAATCATCGTGCCATAATCAATACAAATACTGCTAAAGTTATCCAAGACATAATTAAGTCTCCAACCAGAGCAACTAAGTTTCTTAAAGCAGTCGCTGCTGGTAATAAATGTGACACTACGAAAAAACACTCCCCAGAGAAGGCTTTAGCAATATTTGTTGAAGCCAATTTTACAAGAAATCAGTACGAAATCACACAGCAGGCTAACAAAGATGTTTATCCGTGCTACACATATGTTCAGAAAGCAAAACAAGAGTGTATTAAGAAATATCCCTGAAAATTTATTGATAAAAAGTTAGTTTGAAAAATAGAGTAGTTGATTAAACCAGGTCGACCAACACTGTTTTTTTTTTTTTTTTTGGGGGGGGGGGGGTCAAATACTAATTACATTTCTTCAAAAAAAATGCATCAAATCAAATACGTTTATTTTGTTCACTTTCCTCCCAAAACTCACTCCCCCCCCCCCCTTCCGTCAGCGACTGGCATGCAGCCAACAGCTATACGTAGCGAGTTAATAGGTGAATCTTTTTATTTCACCTCTTTATAAAAAAAATCATTATAAATCAATGAAATAAGATAACTTCACCGTTTTTTCTTTAAATGAAGGTGAAATGTTTAGATTATATCCTTGAAACGTTTCAGACCCATAACACGATTAGATTCTCGGATGCATGAATTTTAGTTTTCATTGATTGAATAATTGAAAAAAGTCGAAAAAGTGACCTTTCTTTGAAAAATTCTATAAATTCGGTAAAATACGTTAGAACTTCAAACAATTTAGGCTTTTAAAGAGATTGATTTGCTCTAAATGACGATGCTTTGTTTTTTTTCCTGCGTTTACTAGGAGCCGTCTTACGATCGTAAACTCCTAGAAATCTGAAACTAGGATTAAACATTGAATAACTTTTTTTCTAAATTAAATTTTAAAAATCGAGCTTCAAGTTACAACATCTGACCTTTCTGACAACTTGTGTACCAATTTTCATAGCTGTAAGTATGATAGCTTGGCTGTACAACGCACAAACACACAGAAGGATATTCCCTTCAGAAGAGCGAAAATTCCGAAATAGTTTTGGCCAGGATTTTCAGTCAAATACCCCACTGTGCGGCGTCGGCTCAGTAAGAAGTAGGACCACCGCGGACAGCGATGCACGAAGAAACACGTCTAGGCATGGAGTCAATAAGCCTGCGGATGGTGTCCTGAGGGATGGCACTCCATTCCTTTTCAACCATTTGCCACAGTTCGTCCTCTGAACGAGGCAGTGGCAGGTTCTGCAAACGGCGTCCAATCACGTCCCACACATGTTCGATTGGTGACAAGTCAGGAGAGTATGGTGGCCAGGAAAGCATCTGTACACCTCGTAGAGCATGTTGGCTGATTCGAGCACTGTGAGGCCGGGCGTTATCCTGTTGAAAAATTGCATTTGGCAGACCCTGAAGGTAGGGGATTGCCACCGGCCGCAGTACATTATCTACATATCGTTGGGCCGTCATAGTGCCCCGAATACGAACTAGAGGTGATACGGAATTGTATGCAATAGCGCCCCAAACCATTATGCCACGTTGTCGCGCTGTGGGGCGTTCCACAGTTATTGCCGGATTCGATCTTTCTCCACGTCGACGCCACACACGTATGCGATGACTATCGCTGGACAAACAGAAGCGGGATTCATCTGAGAACACTACAGTTTGCCATTCTGCCATCCATGTCGCTCTGGTCCGGCACCATTCCAAACGTTGGAGTCTGTGCTGTGAGGTCAATGGCAGTCTTCTTAGCGGGCGCCGTGATTGCAGGCCACGTGCAACCAGTCGACGGGAAATGGTTCTGGTCGACACAGGAACATCCAGGGTACCTTGCACGTGCTGCAGAATCGACGTACAAGTGACTTGCAGGTCCGCCACAGCTTGTCGGTGAATCCGTCGATCCAAGCGGTCTGACGTCACTCTGGCTGCACCTGCACCCCTCAATGCGGCTACATTTCCTCTTTCCAACCATTTCCGACACAGCCGATGCACAGTGCTTGCATCCATGTGGGTATCAGCTGCAATTTGACGTATGGACCAACCTCCCCTTCTCAGTCCGATCACCATACCCCTTGTAAAGTCGTCTATATGCTGGAAGTGTCTTCGTTGAGGACGGCGTGGCATTTCCTCCTATCACACGTATCATTCGAGACAAAAACCAAATTTCTCCGATAATTAGTCTGGCAGAAAAACCAACATGAACAAGAACATAGCCCACTTTTCAACTTCATTCTCTTACATCTTACTTCACGTGCGTCGGAGAGCTGCGCATTTCATATCATTTGCATAACTCAGTGACGTGCGTCTACGATAAAATTTGCATGAATTTCTGACCACTCCTTCTTGGTGTTGCATTTTCAATGTCGAGCAGTGTATATGCACATGGAAGTGAAAAAATTGCATCAATTTCACCCGCCAAATTTAAAATATTAACTTTTCTCTATTATTTGTTCCCACCTACAAAGTTAACCCATTAATGCCTAGCGTCCCTTTTTAGGGACGGTCCAAAAAGGGGTCTGAATTTCCTCAAAATGAACATTTCAACCAAATAATGGTGTTCAATGAGTACCTTGGTATTGTTTCAATTCGTTATTAACAGATTGCAGCACATAACCATTCTAAAGTGCGTTCTGTAGCAGTTTTAAAATGATCTTTATCAAAAATGACATCGTTCACAATCTCAAGGAAAAAAGCTAAGTTTTCAAAGTTATTCCCAGATTCCCAGTTTATGTTAATTGCTGGTTTTATTTCATCTTATAAAAGGTTTTTTTAAATATTATATCGTAGGCAGAAAAAAATTTTAGTAAAAAAAGTATGTACCCTCTGGGGTCTATCGTAACTTTTAAGGGACGATTTTTCTTTCCTTAATAAAAAATTTATTTTTTACATAATATTTTTTTTTATTATTTTTCCTGTTCATTAGACACTGTTTGTAGCCAGTGTACAAAATATCTTTGGAAAAAAAAATGTCAGGCACTAATGGGTTAAAATTATTATAACTCAGAAATAAATCTATTTCTCGTTTTGAAGGCTTATCTCCATTACAGACGCAACTGTCGTCGCATTGCAAATTTGAAATTCAAATCCGTGGTTCTTTTTATAAAGTCCACATAAATTATGGATTGTTTTTTACTTATTTCAATGCTAAAAGGAAATAGGTGAGCCTTAAATTGAAAATTCATTACTTTAATCGTAATCATTGTTGGAAAATACTCATATTTAAAAATCTTAAATTTCATCAATTTGAATGCTAAAAGGTCTATCTCGATTACAATATAAATAGGCTAGATTCCTATAAAAGGGTCATTTTTTGACAAAAAAATTAAATTTGAGCTTTTTAGATTTTTTAAAATTTCAAGACCCCGCCTATGAGAATTCTAGGGCATCAAGGAACCTCTGTGTTAAGTTTGATGAAAATCTGACGCAAACTGTGGATTTGTATAGAGAACAAGTATATATACATACACTCATTTTTATAGATATAGATAAGTATTTTAAGTCATAAGTTAGCTAAAATAATAATGAATTTGTTCTAAATTATTCTAAGAATAAAAAAAGAAAACAGAAATATATGATAACTAACAAGGAGAAATTTAATTAAGATTTTAAAAATTTACTTTTGAAAAATATTTTCCTTTAATGTTGATCTGTTCCGTAGATAAAAACTATTTTGGAGTTCAAAATATTCTGAACTACTTTTTTCATTTCCATTATATCATTTGAACTTTACCTAAAGAATATAATAATTTAACAAGTAACAGTTTGAAAAAAAAATAAACAAAATCCAAATGTAAAAAATAAAATTTCTAATTAATACTTGAATTGTTAACCATAAATAAACAATAATGTAAATGTTACAGACTGTTCCTAGAATAGAAGAGACAAACAAAATTGTGTAGAAAAATTACCATGAAAAATTTATTTTTAAATGCTTAATTTTGTTCTATTCAGTGAGAGAAAACACTTTGAAACACAAAATATTCTAAACAACTTTTAAAATATTGATTAGAATAGTTAAATTTATAAAATTTTATTCTTATTCGTTTTAAAATTTAGATGTAACTAATTAAACAACTAATAACTTCCATACAACTAAATATCATTCTATCTAAATTATTATGAATTTTAAAGATTGAACAATGTGCCTAACTTATTGCCATTTGAAATTTGGCAAAAGTATTAAAAAATAACACAACAATATAAATAACGTGCATTAAAATTTTTAAAATCCATTAAAATGTCACTCTCCCGAAACCACTTCGTAAGTGGGGACGGAAATGACAGGGACGGAAATGACAAAACAGTGGGTTTTCGAAAACAGTGTGAAAAGTTTTTCATATCTTTAATTTAACTGTTGATACCTTAAAAGTGTTCGTAAGAACACATTCGGCAGTGGATTTTTTTTTAATTTTATTTAAATTTTCTGGAAGATAACCAGGGGGACGGAAATGACATTGAATAAAGTCACGCATAGAATTTTTAAGATAAAACAAGCCTCACACACCCTAAAAGATGTGTAAACTTCGTTTAAAGCATATTTTTCTGCTAAGAAGAATGTTCTCAAACATTTTGAGCTATTTTATTGCCAACTAGCGACATTTATAGAATTTTACTGAAGGTTTTTCTACTTGGGGGAAATTTTTTTCAAAACCTGGGGACACGTATAAATTGAGCTCTCTATTAAACTATGTAAATATGATAAGGAATGCTTACATGGTACATTGAAGTACGCACTTATACTGTATCATAATGCATATGTATTAATTTTTAAAAATGTTTCTTCATATAGTAATTTTTGTTTAAAGTTGACAAATGTGTGTGGGGACAGGGGACGGAAATGACATTTTGCCTATATATTATTTTTTTTAATATATAATTTAAGTGCAAAATAGTGCCAATGCACGTTGTCATTACTCTTTGTGAGCATCTTGAATAGAACATAGCATTAGATAATGAAAATAGGTGTTTAATTGGAAGATATGGATGAAGGACACAAAAGTTAACGAATTGAGAAAATAACCCTTTGACTGATTACACTGCGCGGCATGGAAAATGCTTCTGACACTATTCTTCTCCCTCTTCCCTCTACATAGATTGCATTTTTATCATTGAATAGACGCAGAAAATTAAAATAAAAAAAAATTCTATTGCAATTGAATTCTTAATAATCGATTGATTCAAGTGCATTCAAAACAAATTGATACTTAGAATTGAAATCAAGTAATCATAAAGATAATTTAAAAAAAAAAACTAAAAATTACGCTTTTAGAGTAAATCAAACTAAAAAGAAGATTTTCATAACTATCGAATATCCGCTAAGTTTACATGCACTTACAACACACCAACATGTAATATACTTTAGCCCTAGTGTTAATAATAGTGTTAAATATATTACTTTTATATTTGCAAAGAACGTGAATTTTATCTTTTATTCAGTCAAAGTAACATACAAACAACTGAAACACATAAACGTGTTTTATATTTTAGCCTTCACTGTTAATAATAGTGTTAAATATATTGCTTTTATATTTGAAGAATGTGCATGTAATCTTTTATTCAGAGTTACATACAAAAAAAAAACAAACCCACATGTGACACTAATAAAAACGTATTAAAAAAAATATATATCGATTGCGAAATCAATTCTCACTGCTTCAAGGAAAGTGAAACTCTATCTGTCGCTTTTGTTTTTGCTGACAATCGATCCACCTGCCTGTTGCTCTCGGGGCACGCCCTTGAAGGGTTATTAAGAGAACATTTTAGGAACCTAATGGTAGGATATCACGACGGTGGGCGCGTCCCAGGATTAGAACGAACCCTGTGAAGAGCAATATCCGGTTTCAGATGACGGGAGAGACAAATTAGAGAGGATTCGAGCCTTCATAAGCAAACGCCGCCGAAAATAAATATTTTCATTAAAAGCGATATTTCAGACTACATACACTGCTCGACATTGAAAATGCAACACCAAGAAGGAGTGGTCAGAAATTCATGCAAATTTTACCGTAGACGCACGTCACTGAGTTATGCAAATGATATGAAATGCGCAGCTCTCCGACGCACGTGAAGTAAGATATAAGAGAATGAAGTTGAAAAGTGGGCTATGTTCATGTTGGTTTTTCTGCCAGACTAATTACACTGTTCGACAAAAAAAAACCTTGAAAATGCTTCTGGTATTTTGAAGGCTGATTCTTATGTAAAATGACCCCCTGAATCCGAATATGACCCCCGTTTTCCCCCATCACGTCCCAATTTTTTTTAAAACGCCCCCCTTTTTTTTCATTTTTCCTTAGTTTCAGGGCTATAATATTTTTTTTGGAGGGGAAAGGAGCCTTATATTCACCAATAAATTTTTTTGGATGTCAAGAGAGACTCAAAGTTTAAAATCATGAGCACCGAGAAAAAAATCGGGGAACTTGGGGGGGCGTGGCCCCCCAAAATATTTGAAAAATCACCAAAAACGATCTTTTTATTCTAGTTTCTTTAAAAAGACCTTTAAAACATTTTTTTCGGTGCAGAACCAGAGTATAGGATCCGCTCCTATGGCTCCTGGGTCAGAAAAAATTTTCACGCTGTAAAATTTTTAAAAAAAAATAAAATAATGCTTTAAAAATCGCACTTTGCACTCGAGTTTTAAAGCAGGTCTTCAGCCAAAAAAAAAAAAAAAAATTGTGGCTGATTCTTATGTCAAATGACTCCCTATTTCCAAATATGACCTCAGTTCCCCCCCTCCACCCCCTCTTTCCAGTGAGTCCCCCCCCCCAATTCAAAGTCATTTTACTAATTCGGAGGGGAAAAGTACATTACGTAACCCGTTAACATAATTCTAAAAGGCAACAGAGGTTCAAAGTTCAAAATCATGTACATGTGTACCAAAAATATAAACTATGGCGGTGTAACCCCTCCCCCCCCCGAAAAAAAATCTTCTTTTCTTGTTTTTCTAAGAGACGTTTTAAACCTTTTTTTTTTTTTTTTGTGAAAAATCAGAGTATTGAATTTTCTTTTCTTTTTTTTTGGGGGGGGGGGGAGGGGGGAGGTATACCGCCCTAGTTTATATTTTTGGTACACATGTACATGATTTTGAACTTTGAACCTCTGTTGCCTTTTAGAATTATGTTAACGGGTTACGTAATGTACTTTTCCCCTCCGAATTAGTAAAATGACTCTGAATTGGGGGGGGGGACGCTCTGGAAAGAGGGGGTGGAGGAGGGAAACTGAGGTTATATTTGGAAATAGGGGGTCATTTGACATAAGAATCAGCCACAATTTTGTTTTTTTTTGGCTGAAGACCTGCTTTAAAACTCGAGTGCAAAGTGCGATTTTTAAAGCATTATCTTATTTTTTTTAAAAAAATTTACAGCGTGAAAATTTTTTCTGACCCAGGAGCCATAGGAGCGGATCCTATACTCTGGTTCTGCACCGAAAAAATGTTTTGAAGGTCTTTTTAAAGAAACTAGAATAAAAAGATCGTTTTTGGTGATTTTTCAAATATTTTGGGGGGCCACGCCCCCCCAAGTTCCCCGATTTTTTCTCGGTGCTCATGATTTTAAACTTTGAGTCTCTCTTGACATCCAAAAAAATTTATTGGTGAATATAAGGCTCCTTTCCCCTCCAAAAAAAATATTATAGCCCTGAAACTAAGGAAAAATGAAAAAAAAGGGGGGCGTTTTAAAAAAAAATTGGGACGTGATGGGGGAAAACGGGGGTCATATTCGGATTCAGGGGGTCATTTTACATAAGAATCAGCCTTCAAAATACCAGAAGCATTTTCAAGGTTTTTTTTTGTCGAACAGTGTTATCGGAGAAATTTGGTTTTTGTCTCGAAGGATACGTGTGATAGGAGGAAATGCCACGCCGCGCCGTCCTCGCTCTAAATTTTGCTTATTTATTTTGAAATAAATATCACTTATTGTCCCATGCTGTCTCTGTCTTCTTACCAAATTTCATCAATTTCTGACCACTCCTTCTTGGTGTTGCATTTTCTATGTCGAGCAGTGTATTTCATGCCAGTGGACGCGGCAAAGCACAGACAACATTTATCTTTAATTTTCACCTTTTGATAAGACTATTTTTCTGTAAACGTTTAACTTTCTGTAATATTTTAGTTTTTTTTCAAAGTTTGTACCTAAGAGACAGATTGATGCAAATTATTTTATACCCATATGAATAGAACTCTTTCAAACTTTTTTTCACTGAATGCTATGTTGTATTAATAAGCACCCGGGCAACGCCGGGTATTAAGCTAGTATAATAATAATTATTTGTTCTATTTTGTAATTATGTTTACTTTTATGTTAAATTGCGTTGCGTTAAGCATTAAAAGTAAGGCTCTTCACCGTCACAGAGACTGATATAAAACGAGTTGAAATTCTGCTACCAAAAAAACTGAAGTCAATTCCAAATATCATGAAGCTTTATTAGTTGGTTTGGAATGAAAATAACAAATCAGTGTTAGGTTTACGCATGCTAACTTGCGTTTCTTGCGAAACCGATCTTTCTTGTACTCATTATGCTTCGAGTCCGCCTACAGTTAATATTTTATAGACTAAATAAAAGTAAATGTAAAACAGACAAATGAAAAAATAAAAAAACTTGTAACTCTTTGCAGTAAAAGAAAGTTGGTATTGTAAAAGTTTAAAATTCCAACGAAAAATACTACTATTTCTTTAAAAAATTAGATTTAATCTGTTTTGCTTGTAAATAATGTAAAAAAAATATATGAAGCAATGTTCTAAATGGTGTATTTTGTTTTCTATGTCATTATTTATCAATTGAATAAAGTTTTAAAAATATTTCTTGAGTTAGGAAAGTGTTTAAGCCGGAAGATGGTAATTACACTTTTTACATAAAACTTAAACTTAAAACTGTCATTAAAATTTTATTTTTAATTTTTTTTCGTTGCTGAGCACTGATTTGTGATCTTAAATGAGTTGTCTTTAAACAAATATTAACAATAATTAATTAATTACAAGTTGAATTTTTCCTACTTGGCATTGGCAAAATTTAACGTGTTGAGAAAATCACCCCAAAATGTTTCATGTTTTTTTTTTTTTTTTCCTGAATAGTATGAAATAGGCTGGATTATTAACACATTAAGGTCCAAATTCCTACGAATTAATGACACCAACATCAGTGATATCATGGAAAAACAGACCAAGAAAAACCCACGGCCGAAAAAACAGTAAACAAAAATGGGATTACTGATTTACTTTTCACAGAACGGAACGCTTTTTAGCTTCTAACTTAAAATCATCGCAGTTTGAAACAAAAATAAATAAATAGATCAATTGAAAAAGAAGAAAAAATAAAAAGAGAGAAGAAAAAGTCTTGGTACTTGGGAATTGGAAAGAATAACAGATTTTAAGTGAGAAAACTTTTAATGACCTCTTCGCTCTGTCACGTGATACGGCTGAGAAAATGACCCAACCTTGAAAAAGATCTTTTGTTAATGATTCATCTGCAACCGCACTTTAGTCGGTCCTTTATTTTGGCCTTCTTTTCTCTTTTTAATTTCATAGAAGGAGAGTTGGCAGCAGCCAAGCGGAAAAGAAAATTGCTAGTATCACTGTAGTTCTCTCGTAAAAAAATTTTCAGTACATGCGGTGTTTGTTTGTGTGTGAAACAGGGTGGAGTTGCGTATCAAGTTTTTGTTTCTCAACATGGAGTGATGAAGTTTTTTTTGTTTTTAAACTACAATGCAGAAATGTTTTAAGAGAGAGTGTAGAAGTTGAAATTTGGTGTAAAAAACAGAAAGTGCTTAAGTTATGGCTTAAACCAAATTGGGTAGATCTATGCTTTGAAAAACGTTAAAATTAATCACCTTTTCCAAAAAAAAAAAAAAAAAAAAAGATGATGAAGAAGAAGAAGAAAAGGGGGAAAGAAGAAAGAGAAGGTTTTTTGGGGGGTTGTACCTCAAAACCCTTATTTGATTACTGGGTCGTGAGAGCGAGAGGCATTGTCGCGTCAGCATTGTCGGAAATTAGGAGTCTAGCCCTTTCGGAGGCAAAGCTCGGAACCGGAGTAGTGTAAGTTTTTAAAGTTTTATGGGGGAAGGGGGCTCAGCGATCTAGCTGATAAGGGGACCACCTTGGCTCTCGGTGGCCCTGTTTGCGTAAAAGCCAGCTCACTAGCTTTATTGTTGTTACAGGGCTCAATTCATAATTTCAAGCAGTAGCAATTGAAGAAAGAAAATTGAGCTCAATTTTCAAACTTATCAAAGATGTAATTGAACATTCAGGTTAAATAAACATGAAAGATCTGCTTTGTTTTTCCAATCGCGGTTTCTGTGAAGGGAATGGAATTTTGAAATCTTGGATTTCAAAAGGGATTTATTCTGGAATATAATAGAGAACAAAGTCGTTTTGAAGTGAAATGCCCTTTTTAAATTGTTTTTTTTTTTTTTTGTGTTGTTCATTTTTTCAGTTGTGCTAAAATTCAATCATACAGCCCAATTTTACCCCCCCAATCACCTGTAGTGTTTCCATCCCCTGGTCCTACACACTTATTTTGACCCCCCCCCCTTTTGGTATACTAGCAGATCCTTATGATACAGTATTTAGAAATCAACTGCCCTCTGAATTAAGGGAAGTACGGTTTAACATAGTCCGGATTTACGATAGTTTTCCGCACATGAAATCGTTTAAGCTTTAGCTTATCGGAAGTCGACTTACCAGAGCCAGAGAGTATTTCCAATAACCGAAAGGCAGTACTGTCTGATCTTCTTGGGAAAAACCTTCTCCGCATTTACGCATGCGTCAGGTCTTCTCTGATCTTACCAAATAGGGGTGTTAGGTAAGATAACAATAAGGAGAAGAAAAAAAAAGCATTTTGAACCGTATCAAAAGCGTGAAACGATGCGAATTTTAAATACATAGTTTAGTTGAATATATCAAAAGGATATAGCGAATGCAAGTTTCAAATTGAAAACTTCGGAAAGTTATCACCCAAAACCTATCTAAAACCTTTTTTGAGTGGAACTGTTCGCGAGTGCTAGGCGCGGTTTTCATGGACAGACAGTAATGTTGGAAATAAACGAGCAATTTCGATGCGGAGCAAAAATTTATTTTTCAATAATTTGAAACGTCCTGCATCAAGTCAAGCATTCATCCAAAAATTCTACTGAGAGTGGAAAACGACGAGAGTGAATCATGTTGCCACCGGAGCGGCAAAAATATTTTAGAGGTCAGCCGATTCTTCACTGATCACGAGAGTCAACCTTCGTCTCGCTCTTGAAACGAAATGAGTTGATGACCCACAAAATCCTTGGCTCAAGGTGTTGGTTTCCTTTTCTTAGTATGGTACACATTTGCCATACTTCCGGATTGTTTAGAGATGCTACTTGTCTAAGAAGGTTCTTCTGCCTTTACATAGAAGTTTGGTAGGACCTCAGAGTATGCTGTTAAGTTTGGTCTCCTTATCTTAAGAAAGATATAAATTTATTGGAAAGGGTACAAAGGAGGGCTACAAGGTTAGTGAATAAATTTTCTAATTTAGACTATGATTCTAGACTTAGAATGCTTAACATGTATAGTCTAGAGCAAAGGAGAATCAGGGGGGACATGATTCAGTTGTTTAAATTTATCAAAATGAAATATGTTATAGGGTTAAATTTTTGCACGGAAAGCAGCGCAAGGAATCATTGTTATAAGCTGTTTAAATCTCAGGCTAACCTGGTAATTCGGAAAAAATACTATTTTAGCAGAGTAGTGGGTACTTGGAATAGTTTACCGAAAGAGGCGGTAAGGAGCAAGGGAGTAGATAGTTTTAAGAGGGCCATTGATCTTCATTGGGGTCTATAATTTGACTAGGATAAGCCCTGTTGGGCCCAGAGCCTGTTGCTGGTCGTCGCATTTGTATTTGTGTTTGATACTTTAATGCGTTATTATTAAAGAAAATAATTCTAAATATAGTTTTAAAAAACTAGAAAATAAGCTTTTAGAGATAATCAAACTAAAAAGAGAAGGTTTTCAAAACTATTAAATATTAGGGTGGGCCGAAAATGCCTTTTGTTTTTTTCGATGATGCGGAGTGCGGAACAGGCGCCATTGGGGGAGCAAAGTACACATAAAAAATTTGAAAATTTTCGGGCAATTTCTTGATCTGCCGCAATTGCGTTGAAGTTTGGAAAAAATGCAGTTTTTTGAAATTTTTGGGAAATTAATTTTCAAAAAAAAATTCAGCACCGAACATCTAAAAACGCATCATATGTGAAAAATAATGTAGTTATTTCAGATAAGTACGGCGAAAACAGCATTTAAACGTTTTGACGAAATTCAGTTCAAAACGTAGAAAAAAACAGGAAGTTACTAAATCTTCTAGCCATTTGTGGAAAAGAAAGGAATTATATCACGTACCTCAATTTTTTTTTTTTGAATTTCTATGCCCCCAATGGCACCTTTTCCGCCCTACCCGTTACCGAAAATAGATTTTTTTTTTTTTATAATTTAGTAAACATCTTGAAAAAACTACATTTTTTCCAAACTTCAACGCGATTACGGCAGAAGAAATTTACCAAAAAATTTCAAATTTTTATGTGCACTTTGCTCTTCAATGGCACCTTTTCCGCACTCCGCATCATCGAAATAAAAAAAAAAGTCATTTTCGACCCACCCTATTGAGTATTCGCTGAGTTTACATGCACTTATAATACATCAACATGCAATATAGTTTAGCCTTTAGTATGAATAATAGTATTAAATATATTACTTGTATATTTTCAAAGAACGTAAATTTTCTCTTTAATTCAGAGTTACATACAATCAACTGAAACACTTAATACATCTACGAAAGGAAAAGTAGATTTTTTTTTCTTTTCATTTTAAGAAAACTTTTTCGATATTTGTTGTTTATTTCTTACAAAACTATTAATTTACGTGTTAATCAATGCATTAAAACACGTTAGGCAAAATTTCAGAAGCCATGCTGAAACTTACTTTTTCAAATTATACGTTAAACAATACAACATTGCAAAATCGAAAAGCGTTCACGAGAAAGTTATTAAACATCATAGACGTATGCTTCGTTGCACAATAGTTGACTTATGATATCGAATGTTATTCTCTAAATAGAAGCAACATTAGAGGCTTCTGAACACGCTGTGGAATAAGGAATGCACGCATTGTGCATTCTTGAAGTTGCAGTTGCAAAAGTGTAAACTTTGGAGTTGCAATTGCAATGTATTCTAGGAAGATTTAACCATTTTATTTTACTCTCCTATAAAGACAAAGTAAAGCTTAACCACAGAGAGATCGCTTCATCTACATGTATGAAAATGGATGTATAGTTGGCAAAAAAAGTATTAGAACAATGTGAAATTTGTACTTTTCAAGGTAATAAAATTAAATAAATCTCAAAATTAATTTATAGATCATAGTATTTATTTAAATAATTCAATGCGTAACCACACAATGAGCATTGAATCGTTTATTTCGAAAAGGTAACATCTCTATTTTGATCTCCTCTGTCTCTTTAGAAAATGAAACAGCGCACGGTTATATTTTTGAATGTCATAATCAATGGTTATTTGGTAAATTATTGCAGTAATTGTGTACTTAACTAAAGGCATTTTTTCATTGATTATGACATTCAAAAATGTAACCGTGCGCTGTTTAATTTTCTAAAGAGACAGAGGAGATCAAAATAGAGATGTTACCTTTTCGAAATAAACGATTCAACAGTATTTTTAAAATCAAAACAACGTAATTCGAACTGCAAAAAAAGTATTAGAACAAAAAGCGAAACATGCAAATTACGACGTGATGTCCCTAGACTTTCAATTTTACTCTCATATGCGTCAAGGGCACATAAAAGCAGTTTGTTTTCATTGATGACATTTTGTTCAAAATCGTTTATATGAAATTTTATTGGCTTCTCTCTGAAAACAATAGAGATTCCAAATGCGAAAAGAGAACAAATAGTTTATCTGTATAACAGTGGAAAAACATTCCTTAAAATTACAAGAATGTTGAATTTGTCGTTGTGTGCAGTTCATCTCATTATTAAAAAAAAAAAGAGACTGGTGTTGTAAATAAAAAAGAAAGACCAGGGAGACTAAACAATCTGAGTGTAAGAGAAAGACTCCAATCGGTCAAAGAGGCTCTAAAAAATCCAACAGGAAGTGCAAAGATGTTAGCCGCTAATATTGAATCAATATCACGAAAGGTTGTAACACCTCAGGTTGTAAGAAATATTTTGCATAATGCAGGTATAAAAGGAAGACGGCCAAGGAAGAAACCATTTATTTCGTAAATCAACAGAAGAAAACGACTCGAGTTAGCTAAAAAATATAAAATTAAAACAATGGATTTCTGAAAAAGTGTTATTTTTTCCGACGAAAGTAAGTTCGAAATTTTCAAACCAAAGCACATAATCACTGTTTGGAGAAAAAGGGGTGCTGCTGTAGAACCCCAAAAGTTACTAAAAACATTAAAGCATGGAGGTGGTTATATCTTGGTTTGGGGATGAATGGCATACAATAGGGATGGAAATATCCGTTTCATTAATGTGAAATGGGCAGCTCTATCATACACCAATGTGTTATGGCATCATTTGAAAAATAGTGCCAGAAAATTAGTACTGGAAACTACATTCGTCTTTCAACAGGATCAAGATCCAAAGCACATTGCCAAAAAAACCATCAAAGAGTGGTTATTATATAATGCCCCCGAAGACAAATAACTCCACCAAAATCACCAGACCTGAGCCCTATAAAGCATCAATGGCATTTATTAGATAATAAAATTATAAAAAACTCGATACAAATAAATCAAGCTTAAAAGAGGCTTTACAGGAGGCATGGAACAAAATGTCCTTAAAAGTCACAAATGATTTTGTAGAATCCATGCCGAGACACTTAGAAGCAGTAATTGCAGCTAAAGAACTGCATACCAAGTATTAAATATGCATTTCAATTAATTATTAATTATTTATCTATTTGATTTAACATGCAAACTTGCTGTTCTAATACTTATTTTGCAATGTAAATTTAGTTATTTTAATTTTGTAAAAGTTCTATTCACGTCAAACTTTTATTTGTTACAAAATGGGATGTTTTTGTAGAAACTTTACGCAATGTAATTGTTTTATTCGTGTAAATTCATTTTATTACTTCAAAATGTACGAATTTCATATTGTTCTAATACTTTTTTTGTCAACTGTATGTATATCAGGGCCGTATTTAAGGGGTGAGTTTTTAGGGTTCAAACCCCCTCCGAAATGTTTCAAAATTATTACAAAAATGCTTTTCATAGTTTCTCACTGAAAAAATTATAATTGCTATTTCATTTTAATTTTTTTATTTACTTCGAAACTGCATTTGGAAAAGGAAATTATCATTATTGAATAATTGTACAAATTAAGTTTGTTCTTCAGTATTTATTTTTATTGTAGAAATTGAAAACATAATTTCTTAACAATACACCTTCCCCTTCTAATTTTTAATACCCCTAAAAGAAAAAGAAAAAAAAAAAACACCAAAAATCTTTAAATTTGTAAGTACCCAACTCTATATTTAACACATCTTATAAGTGTCGTAAGATAGACATTTCAAAAGTACTCATTTGAATACTCGTACATGAGTAAACTCATCTATCCAGATTTTTTTTTCTTCATTAAATTAATGAGTCGTTTTTTTTTTTTTTTTTTTTTTTTTTTTACATTTTTCAAGTTAATATCTATTGTAACAAAAATCAACAGAATATAGCATATGATGAATAAGAAATAGGTTTGGTTGTTTCCCTTCCCGAAACTAAAGTCTGGTTACGGCGCTGATGTACTAGATATATTTACTACCTGCGTGGCCCAGCGTTCACGGGCTACCTCTGTATAAATGTACTATTCAACACAATATCCAATATAAAAATACTACGCACTTTTATTATGTGTTTAGATAAGTATCCATGTTGTACTAAACCATGACAAATCAAATTATTTATTTAGATTAGTAACTATATGCAACTATTAAAAAAAAGTTAGACTCATTTGAAGCCAACGTATATATGTACTGCATAAGGAAAAAAACGTTAAAAGAATAATTGAACACTACCCAATATAAAAATACTATGCAATTAAATTATGTGTTTAGTACCAATGATACAAAATAGTAAAAACGTTACAAAAATATGACGAATCATATTATTTACTTAGATTAGTAACTATCTTAAATCATTATAAAAAAAAAAAAGGTTTGACTCATTTGAAACCTACTTACCTACCTATTACATAAGAAAAAAAAAAAAGTCAAAAGAATGAGGGAATAATACCCTATATAAATATACTATGGTTTTAAATTATGTGCTTAGTTAAGTACCTGAGGTACACTATAATAATAAAGTTACAAAGAACAACCACAAATGAAGAACAAATACTAACAATGCAGAAATAAGGAAGACAAAAGTTAATAGAAAAATCCTACAAAACAAATTATATACCTGAATATCAAAGAAAAACACGAAAACCATTTCGTGATCTGAGCCATGTGGCAAGAGGCAAGACTCTCGAGGCTAGAGCAATTGTCAACCAGCGCTCTAAAAATAATTTTAACGAACGACATCTCTCGAGAAGAGTGGAAACTAATCCACATTAAAAGGCAAATCATTGGGAATCATTGGAGTGCAAACTATAAGCTCCCCGTTTGAGCAAATGCTTGATTGTCAACCATTGAATGTAGAGGGCGCCTCCACAGTTGCAAAAGCTTAGCAATACTCTTTATGAGCGCCTTCTCTCGAGAAGAGAGGAAACTAATTCTTTTCGTAGGGTTTATTATTTTTTATATTATTATTTTTAGTTATAACAATAACTCCTATAGCCTAAAGCCTTCCTGGATAAATGGACTATTCAATACAAAAAGAATTTTTCAAATCGAACCAGTAGTTCTTGAGATTAGCGCGTTCAAGTAAACAAACAAACAAACAAACTCTACAGTTTTGTTATTAGTACAGATTTGTATGTTAGTTCCTTATGCAAATCCAGTTTTCATCGGATTTTCATCAAACATGGTTCATTGATGCACTAGAATTCACATAGGCGGGATTTTGAAATTTAAAAAAAAAAAAAAAAAAAAAACCCAAAAAGCTCAAAATTCAAATTTTTTAGTCCCAAAATGGCCATTTTCTTTTAATTTTGAATAAATAGAGTCATAGAGATAAACCTTTAAGCATACAAATTG
>JAXGGA010010083.1:0-48536 GCA_038373865.1 Uloborus plumipes
GAATCCAAAAAGGGGAATATGCCCTAAATTTACCCTTATTTCTTTGAGTTGAGTATGCCAAAAACTTGATAAATTGGAAACATTTGGCATTTTTCAGATTATTACTTCTCAATAATTTTGATATTTGAGAGAACTGTAATACATTAAAATAAACATGAGAAGTAAAGATCTCATAATATAAGATATGAACATTGAAAAAAATTGATAAGATATGAACATTGAAAGCAAAAAAAACGTCTTGGAATGCAAACTGTCCGAAGCACCTTCTGCTACAGGTAAAAAAGGAACTATGGAGGAAAAAATCATAATTCTTTAAATAAACGTAACTGACTAATACTTGGGATTGCTTGGGTTTGAAACTGATTGATTTGTAAAAAAAAACTAAAAAGATTCTGAACCCGGAAATTGCTTTGAAAACATAGTGCCTGTTAGAACAAATAGGGTTTGGTGACACTCTACTGAGATAGTCATAAACGCTTTAAACAATTAAAGTTATATTTTGGACAATAAAATAAAATGGACGCGACTAATTAAAGAACAACAAACTCCAATACAAATGAGCTAAAAGCATAAGGTTTAAAGGAAACTTAAAGTCACTAAACTAACAAAAAAGTGCGGCACTTATGAGCAATATTTTAAAAGCTGAACAATTATCGTATTTCAAAGTAAAACTCTTTAATATGGAACATAGACACGTACACCAATTACATTGAATTTGTATTGCGTTACCAATTGAATTTATTGGAATTTAAATTATTATCTATGTCAATTTTATAGTAAGGTATCATTAAGAAAATATATCTTTTTAACCAAATATATCCCACTACTCGGAGTCAAATTTTAAAGTTTCGTATTATGTATTAATCTTAGAATAGAGAAGAACAAACCTATTTGACTACACAATACAAAGACAATTTATTTCATTACATAAATATGATTCTTATTATATATAGCCTTTAAGCTTCATACAAAGTATGCTAATGTGTTTAAAAATGATTTTTAACTGGAGTTTTTAATTAAATTAACCCATTAATGCCTGACATTTTTTTTTTCAATGATACTTTGTATACTGGTTACAAATAGTGTTTAATGGATAGGAAAAATAGTTAAAAAATTATCATGTAAAAATTAAATTTTTTATTTAAGAAAGAAAAATCGTCCCTAAAAAGGGACGCTAGGCACCACAGGGTACATACTTTTTTCCAATTTTTTTTTTCTGCCTACAATGTAATGTTGAAAATGACAATTTATAAGAAGAAATAAAAGCAGCAATTAACATAAACTGGGAAGTAGATTCAGGAAACAAGGAAATATTGGTGTTGTTGAGTATGAAAGTCAGCAAAGCATTTGTTCTGCAAACCTACGTATTGCATTTGCTGCATTCCGATAAGCTCTTTTAATTCAATATGCGCATCTTACCTGAGTCTTATTTAAAGCAATATAACAACTAGCCCCATAATACCTAACTCAATCCGGTACTCTTGAGTTCAATGCGTACAGCTGCTTCTAAAATAAAAATGAAGAGTTGCTACCACCATTTTTTAGAGTGAATCAAAAACCGGTAGTTCCCGATATTTGATGCATGGGATCTTTTTCCTTATGCAACGATTGTACTGAGCAACCATATATATTTGGTTCATCAATTTCAATTACTTTCTTTTTGCTGTTGGACAATCGCTTAGCCTTTACAATAGGATGAACTCCATGAAGATTCGATACAATAGTAATGACATTGCCGACATTCCACCGAAGCAACGTAATATTATTTTACCTGTCATCGACATTTATTCAAAACTTCCTCTCTTTTCTTTTTTGAACAACGTAACTTTAGTTCATGAGTATTTTTTAATCTGATTCTTGCACAAAACCTTTCTGAGACAAATAATCACGTAGGAACGCAAGAGAAGTAAATAAATTGTCACAGTAGAGATCAAAATTGGCATTCTCAGGGAATTCTGAAATTAAATCTGCAACGCACCCCCCCTTTTCCAAACAACACACACATATGCAATCCTTGAATTCTTCATCAAGGTGAAATGCTAAGCTTCTGAAATAGCTTAGGGCTTCTTCAACAGTCAGACTAAACAATAATAGACACGTAAATACATAATGGAAAAGTAATTAAATACAACGAATAATTAGTGTTTTAAAGAACTACATTTTTGAAATAGCTTTCTTTCAAAATTTACCTTGAGTATTTTTTGTAATTAAAAAAAAAGAGAAAATATTTAAGAACGTTGTATAATTTAGTTTATATATTAATCAATTTAATTTTATTAGATTTTTTAAATAAAATAAGTTTTAAAAATGACAATTATTATCTGTTTTTCAGTCTAAAAACATTTACTAACTTCTTTTGATATAAATTATAGATTCTAAGCAAGAAACCAGCAACGGTTAAACAATGCAGCCTTTGGTGCCTAGTGTCCCTTTTTAGGGACGTTCTTAAATTGCTATAAAATCCTTAAAAAATTTAAAATTTACAAAATTGCAAAAAAAGGTAAATTAAAACAAAGATCAAAGTAGCACATATATCAAACACAGATAGATTTACTTTTTAATAACTATAAAAACTTAGTTTTTTGTTCTTGAGATTGTGAACGATGTAATTTTTGATAAAGATCATAATCAAATAGCTACAGATCACACTTTACAGTGGTTATGTGCTAAAATCTGTTAACACAGAATTGAAGCAATACTAAAGTAATAATTGAACACAATTATTTGGTTGAAATGTTCATTTTTGGAAAATTCAGACTCACTTTTTGGACCGTCCCTAAAAAGGGACGCTAGGCATTAATGGGTTAAAATATTTTGTGTCTTATCATTTTCTGTAACTTTTATAGCACTGAATTGTAGACCGCGTCTGTTTAGTAACAAATTAATTTAAAAACATAAATTAAAATATTGATTAGCAATTAATTTACTGTAAAAAACAATCATTATAAATGTTTGCACATTTTATTTTCAAATCTTTTAAAATCTTTCACTAATCTTAATATTACTCATAGACGTATGAAACTGTTCACATCCACCTCAGATGTTGTAGTAACAACCCAAGTAGCACACTTTAAAGGTTGTAAAATGATTATTAACGTTGTAACAACCGCTTAAAAACGTTAATAAAACGTTTAAAGGTTATTTGTGCTACTTGGGAAGTGTCCCCCGTCCCCCCAGTGCAGTATAACTAACACGCAATACAGATATATATTCAATAAAACAAATTTCGCACTGGCAAAAACGTATTTTCAACTTCATTCAATGGTTTGTAATGATTAGATTATGCTTATTAGTTAGTTTAAAATGTATTTTCCCTTGAGGAAGACATTGATAAAATTTCATACAACACATGCTAAAACAAAGAATTTATCACCAGAGAAACACAATATGACTTATTGCCCTAAAAGTTCGTGAAAGAGGGAAGATAATTTTCTATATATGTTTTTTTTTTTTCAAATTACCATAGTAAAACATTCATTCATTCATTCATTCATTCATTCATTCATTCATTCATTCATTCATTCATTCATTCATTCATTCATTCATTCATTCATTCATTCATTCATTCATTCATTCATACATACATACATACATACATACATACATACTTACTAGGGTGGAGCGAAAAAAACGAATTTTTGATTTTCGTAAACGGGTACCTTTCATTTACTGTGAATGAGGATAAGTAACAATTCTGTAAAATATTTCACTTTTGCGACGTTATCTTTAGTCTGCGCATTTGACCTAAAGTTTTGAAATTTTTGATTTTTTTTAGATTTTTCAAATTTTTTAAAAAAATATTTTAAATGATAAAACTAGTGACGGGTGGTTATTAAATGGAAGAAAAAGGTTTGAAATATACAAGGAATTTTTTAAAACCATTTTAGATTATGATTTCAGTCTGCGCATTAAATCCAAAGTTCAAGAAAATTTCCGAAATATCCGATATTTTCAACATTTTTAAACTCAGTATTTCCTTTCAATATTCACTTGAAGTGTCTTCAAATCTGTTTTTATTCATTTTGTTATTACTCTAAACCGTGCAACTCTTCGCTAGCTCATGTGGAAATAACCAGGACTCACCACGAGGAGGTGACCGCATTTCTAGTCCTACATGTGAGCCTTTAATTCCAATCTATGCGAGAACGTATTTACATTTCTTAGATACGTCTTTAACAGTTAAACTTTTATTTGTGTCGTAAATCGATCAAATATTTCTGTCAGATACCCTCGTTTTTACTAAACTTTTTCTTTTCCTGTGATTACATACCAATTTTGAAGAGCTTGTGACCTATTTGAGTGCTCTTTCAACTGATCGAGTCTTAAAGGAAATTTAAAATTAGCGCATTCAGGAAATCGTACTTAAATTCTCAGCTTCCAGTAATCTTCGTAAATATTGTGTTGTTAAATTACCTGTAAAAGGTGACTTTGTAATTTCCACATCATGACAAGAAATCATATCGATGTATTCTGACTTTTGATTTATGTATGTAAATAGATTTTTATCTATTTTTTGGGATCTGAAGCGTTTTCACTTGTTTGCTTGTTTGTTTTCTATAATTTAAAACAAGTTTCTTTATATGTGCTCTCTTATGATCTAACTAGATTATTATCCGGCGTTTCCCAGGTGCTTATAATACAACATAGCTCTAAAAAAATATTTGAATGAATTCTATCCACATGGGAATATAAAAACTTATTTCATACAAAAATAAAATAGGTGAGCATTAAATTGATAATTCATTGTTAATCGTAATCTTTGTTGGAAAACACTCCTATTTAAATGTGGCTCATTTTATCAATTTGTATGCTTAAAGGCTTATCTCTGTTACTCTATCTATTCAAAATTGAAAGAAAATGGCCATTTTGAGACAAAAAAATTTGAATTTTGAGCTTTTTGGATTTTTTTTTTAATTTCAAAACCCCGCCTATGAGAATTTTAGTGCATCAAGGAACCTCTGTACCAAGTTTGTTAAAAATCCGACGAAACTGTGGATTTGTATAAGGAACAAACATACATACATCCATTTTTATATGTATATAGATATCGATAACAGCATATTTCTAGGGTGCAAATTATACATTATTTTGAATGGATGTGATTACAATTTTCTGCTTTTCCCCTGAGAGATAAGTGTGACTCTTTATAATCCCACACAAATTCATATCTAAATTAGTAACGTCTGCACTTCATCCTAAAAGAGCAAGGACACTTTTACCGCGAAAGTTATGAACTCTTTTAAAAATTACAGTGTAAAGATTATGTTTGCTGTAGTCAACCATCTGGCTTTAGAAAGCTTTCTTGGAATTGTTTTACAATTTTTTTGATATTTTCCCAGTCTAAACTACCTTGCTCATCTCATGAAGTTACTGTTGCTCAGTACTTAAATCATTTTTATTGTCAAAATTGGTTTGATCAATGACAAATTCTATAGGTTCACATTGAACTGATTTGAAATTATAACATGTTTAGCTTCGTCCAACAGCCCCCCCCCCCCAAAAAAAAAACTTTGGTCCACTGGTAGGTCCATCTAGCTTTTGCAAAAAATGCCGCAAATTAAGTTCATTCAAATGTAATTGGCAAATATCTCATTACAGAGGTCTACCAAGTTTTTCTTCCAGTTTCAGTATTACACCTTTGTATTTTCTGTCTTTGTAGTGCATCCATCAAAACCAATGCAAACAATTTCCTAATCAAAGAAACAATTTATTGTTCCTGACTTGTCTAAGAAATGTAAATGTGTGCTCTCATTAGTTGGAAGCATGGGGAGCGCGGGTGGCACCCAAAATGCGTCCACTTCCTCGTGGTGAGTCCTGGGTACTTTCAATAAGCAAGCAAAGAGTTGAGTAGTTCAAAGAAACAACAAAATGATTAAGAAAATGTTTTGAAGGCACTTTAAGTAAATATTGAGAGGAAATATCACATTATAAAATTTCTGCTTAATATTGAAAATATCGGAAATTTCGAAAATTTTCATGAACTTTGGGCTTAATGCGCAGACTGAAATCATAATCTAAAATGGTTTTAAAAAATTCCTTGCACATTTCAAACCTATTTCTTCCATTTAATAACCACCCGTCACTAGTTTTATCATTTGCAATATTTTTTTAAAAAATTTGAAAAATCTAAAAAAAATCAAAAATTTCAAAACTTTAGGCCAAATGCGCAGACTAAAGATAACGTCGCAAAAGTGAAATATTTTACAGAATTGTTACTTTTTCTCATTCACAGTAAATGAAAGGTACCCGTTTACGAAAATCAAAAATTCATTTTTTTCGCTCCACCCTAATACTTACACATAATTTAGTTATTTTTTTCACCATTGGTTAGAAAATCATGTGTCACATATAAACGTATAAGATCAGTAATAAAACAAACAATACCCATGAAATATTAATGACGAAGCCTAACAGTAATTTCAGAAAAAGAAACAGGAATGCTTTCTATGGAATTAAGACGATAATGCAGTGGTCTGCACATTTTCCCAGAATACCAAAGCTGCTTTAATGGATTTTATATAATCTTTAGTAGTGTTTTAAAAGCCCAATTTATCGATTATACAATTAGCGAGGGAAAACTATGAAACGCACTTCGGTTTACGATTGGGAGGTTTCGTTTTATTTCAATTTATTCCTTTTTTTCCCTTTCACGAACAGTATCATTTAAAACGAAGGGAGGATCAGAAGTGGGAATAAATAAATTTTAAAAAATGAGTTTCGCAGGGATTTCTTCCCACCCTCTCCCGTTGTTTTAGCGAAGCGCATAGCTACCTGGCAGTACAATTTCGGAATGAATATTTTATTTTTATCTTGAAAACCATTTATCACTGTCAAAGTTCAAAACGTGAGGGGGGAAAGTCCTAACGTAATTTTTTGAGGGTAAATTCAAAAGAACTTAGCAAGTAGTGAGCGTTTTTTTCCATCGATTTTACCATTACTTAAAGGACGGGGTGGAGGGGAAAAGGGTCGGAAAATGCGAACAACTATCAGAAAAATTTAAAAGTCTCGTGATTTTGGGTAGAAAATATTGTGTTTCTCACTTTTTTTGTATTAGCTTTTTTTTTTCTCTCTCTCCGCGACAGTAACGCAGATTTATTTAAAGAAATTTATATCACTACCACATTTTCGAACCTCGTTACGAATTGAGTCAAATCATTTCACACATAGTGTCTTGCGAATTTTACGTCATGTTTTCTTCCATTTCGTTAAGATTGAAAGGAAACTTTTCTTTCATTTTACTTTCCCGTAAAAATAAGAATGTTCGATATGATGCTCTTTCCTGATGCGTGAAATTTTTATCTCAAAAAGTTTTACTGAAAAGTAAAAAATACTGAAAAAAATCAAAGCATAACATTAAAATTGTGTTATTATTTTTCTTTCATTTATTTATTTATTTTTATTTATTTACGGCCTGAAGACAAAAATAACCATTTAGTCTTAATTTCATCCATGAAAAACTAATTTTTAAAAAAAAGCTGTAACGACAAAACAAACTTTGGGAGTTACTTTGCCAGTCTTACAAAGCTTATAAATTATACTAAGAGTGGATATTATGATGCTTGTTGCCTTGCTTACGTTGTTATATTTCTAATGCATGAAAACATTAGAAAAAGTTTCCATTTTAGCTAGTTGACAAAAAAGCCTTTTTAATCTGACATTATAGTTTAAACTTTTAATTATGGCATTTCCAATCATTTTTTATTTTGAAAAAAAACGACTTTGAAGAAATAAGTTCTTATCGGCTCATTTTTTTCCTGTCAATAAATAGCAACAACTACATACTTTCTGTGAAAGAGGTTATTCGTAGTAAAGCTAGTTTTTTTGTTATTTTTCAACGTTGTCACTGCTGATTTTAAGCCAAAACATTTGTAACGATGGTTTTGGGTTATTTGTGAAAACTTATTACTTCAATTCAAGTCATTACACCAACAGCAATTCATACACAAACGCTTGCACACATCGGGGAATTATTGCTGAAACCACCATCTAAAGTATGTGATTTTATAAAACAAAACTGACAACATGAAGAAATTTATATGTCTGTGTGTTTCAGATAGAGCTGCTTAATTTTTGATACGAGATATATTCATATACTTTAATTTTATTCAAGAATAAACATCATCAAAGATAATTACACAAATTTAAATCTTGAAGTTTCTGATATTCTTAAAATGTATAGCTTAGAAGTCCTTTTTTACAGCAAATCTTTAAATACAATCCCTATAATATTTTCCCTTTATTTACTCAACTTAAAAGTCAGATGAACTTGTTTCAAAATTTAAATATATATTTTTGATATATTTAATAACGAGTACAAAGCATTTATTTTCTAATGTGAATGCAGTTTTGCGAACATAATAGCATTAATTACTTACGTATTACTTAAAATGTAGACTTTTAAGTTTGAAAACTTCTAATGTTTGCTGCACATACAAAAAAATGTTATCATCCAATGTTTCCATTTGTTTTACAAAATTTGTCATTTAAAAATATTTGCACTGGTTTTTGAAAATGAGGCCATCATTTGTGAGAATATAAGAGCAAGGCTGTTTGAAACCATTTTCTTAGAGCGAGAAACATAAATGTAAATGATGTATGCAATACATTTGTTTAACAAATTGTCCGTTCTTAAATTCCAACGGTATTTCATTAAACGCATATTATGTAACAATTTTCCTCCCACCACTTAGTTTTGTAGGAACAAAGTCGTTGAAGCTAAAATTTACGGCTTCCTTGCCGCCGTAAATGACTTCAATACAACTGCTCAACGTTATGTTTACAAAGCAACGATCGTAAATGCAAATGTCATCATGATTTCATTACCTTTAATTTCGAGTAGTCTAACTCCTCATTTATTGTAAAGGGGAACTTAATTGTGAACGACCAGTATTCATTATTTCACGGAGGTGTTTGAAGGCAGAAAATACGTCCTTTGTTGTCATGGAAACCAAGAAGGACGTGACCCTGGGGCACTTTCATTACTATAACGAAGTGCTAACGAGGAGAGCAAACTTCACATAAAACTTCCCTGGCCAATCAGAGGACCCCTAGAACTGATGCCAGTGATTGTACATGCTCACGGCAGGCAAAACACACTGGTCAAAGTTATGTCTTTGCCTTGTTTTATGAAGCCATGCGTGGAGGGTTTGTTTTCTTTGTGTGTCTTTGATAACTGGCCTTTTGGTGACAAAACTGATCCGTGAATAATGTTGCCAGATGAGAATGTCAGGGAAGTTAGTGCCCTACGTTTATCCTGGCTGTGCATTACTAAAAATGCGCGGATTATTATTTAGATTAAAGCTAGTCGTTTGATGAAGTAAAGAAAAAAAACCATTTACCTTTTAAATGAATAGAGATGAGTTTCTTTTTTGTAATAGGGTCGTTTTACAAAACACCGACATTTTGTCCAGTTCATATATTTCATTAAAAACTATGAACCTTAATTGGAAATGAACAAAAAGTTACTGACGAAATCACATATACGTTCGTGATTCCTGAAGAAACGAAATTTTGCTCATTCCCTTTTTAAGATATTATCTTTAAAGAAATATATAAGTTGTCTCCTGCGGGACAAAATATCAGTTTGTCCATGGAATGACTCACTAATAATGTTTCCAAACAGTCACCTGTTTCCAAACAGAAAGTCTACATGGTTTTTAAATAACCGAGGAAGCTAAATATTTGAAACATTCTACGATAAGATTAAAACACTTTTGCAGAGGGGAAAGAAAATCATTTGTGCAGGGGGAAGGGGGCACATATATGTATTATTTCAAGCAAATATCGAACTGCTCGTTCTCATCATCAAAGGGCATTTATTTAGGGCAGAAGTTGTTATTTTGGAATGACCATAGACGAGAAGAATTGTAAAAATATATGAAGAAAGATGATTAAAATTTTTTTGGTTAACCAAAAATTAGAGAAGCCTGCAAGCATGGTACGGCTCCATCGCAAAATAAGGAGACTTTAAGTGATATGCACATAGTCATTAAGGGTTTGTTTTTTGTCGGACATTTTGACTAGGCGGAAAGGGGGGAAGGAAAATCATGTGGCTTATTTTGCATATTCTACTGCTGTAATCATGCTGAAGCTTTTAAGTACCACTCCTTGTACTTCGCTGAGAGGCCAACAGATGGTACCTGCGATCAAAACAGTTTTCTTCCGGACCCTAAGACGTAGGAGGCCTTAGACCCTACTGATTTTTTGTCATTCATTTGGGACACAAAGGGTTCAAGGAAAATACAAATCAAAAGTATCATTGGAATCTAAAGTAAATCTTTTATCCGGTAAATAAATGTTTTTTTTTTCTAAAGTATAACTTTTCATTTCTCTTAAGCTCTTATCAGCAGTCTTTTTTTCAAATAATAGTGAACTACTATTTTATTGCTCGAGAATAAAACTAAGTTTACCGCATAGCAAGTGTCTGTGGGAAACGTGACTTGAGGTTTAGTACCTTCCAATCAGAAAAAAAAATAACAAAAAACTTCTCCGATTTTAATTAAAATGATAATTTAATCAGCATTACATCAAATTAACATTCTTAATTGAAAGTATCCCACGAGGCACGTAAATAAGTTTTCTTTAAAAGATGTAGGAGGGGAGAAAAAAAACAGAACAACTATCGAAAGCACAGCTGAGTGGTAAACCTCCGACCCCAAGACATGCGCGTGCTAAGGGATGTGTTCTATTCTGGTAAAAATTACTTTTCCAAGCCTCTTACGGTATTAGTCATAGTGTGTGAGTTCATTTCCCAGATCGGCCCAACGATGTTCTCATCTGACACATTCATCCCAAAGATTGCAATGGAAGTAATGGAAATACTCTACACTCGCTTTCATTGCAAGATTGCAGGATCAAAGTTTTTGCGGCAACCTTTCATTTCTTTACGACCGAGAGAGGGATTTTTTTCCCCCGCTTTCTTTTCTTTCCGTGTTTGTGCCGTTAACCATTTTTTCCGAGCTAGTTTTATATGGATGGATGACAGAAAGTGGCAAAAAACGAATATCTAGGTTATTCTTCTCTTTTTTCTCCCCTTTGGTGCAATGGTTTGATGTTTTACTGGGCAGGTTTTAATACGTGTCACACAATCAAGTGTGTTTTTCTTTTATTTATGTTTTCTTCCCTGATGCATTTATTCTAAGTTCCGTATGAAGTCAGCAAAAAAAAAAAAAAAATCTTTCATGTTATAAGTATCCACGATTAGCCTATAAATAGCTCTATTTTCGTAACCATTAATCTTATATGTATTGTTTCGAGTTGTAAAAATGCTCCAAACAAGATGTTGGGTTAAGATAGTTTGAAAAGAAAAAAAAATTTAAAAAATTATTCTACATTTGTATATTGCTAGATGCTTTTTAAAATTATATTTAGGATAACAATCTCCATTGAACAGCTAGCAGCAGCTTCAAAAAGAAAAAAAAAATCAAGATTCTACCGCGTAGGGTAGAAATCGTGCAGAAACGTATGACATCGCCCTTTTAGAAGAATGAGACGTTATAGCAGTGAAATACAAAATAAGTACACTTTTTCTTGGTCTTAAAAATTAAATGTATATGTATGCTGCAATACGTAAAAACGCTCAACAAAAGCTCGAACAATAAAAAAAGCGCATTTAAGAAAGTGCACAGCCCCCCCCCCCCCGAAAAAAAACTTCCACCACGAGTGTAAAATGGTGCAAAGCACACAACTAAGTGCCTGAATATTGATCATACTAATGTCACTTTTTTGCTCGAAATGCTTTTATTTTTATGCTTGTGATTTTCCTGAAAACATTGCAAGGGACTTGAAGACCGTACACAAATTAGATTTCCTTATTTTTTCACTATTTTATATCATTCTGTTTATTTGGATTGATACTTTGAAATCGGTATTTAAAAGTTAAATATACATATTGTTATTTACAGAACAATTCTTATCGTTAAACATGATAGTACATAGTTAAATTTGACTACCAAACCAACGTCCTCAATTCAACATATCACAGCAGAGACACCAAACAAAACTTGAGCCCCATCTTAATTAGCGTCTGCAATGCATTCTTTTAAATTAAAATTTTATGCGTCATACACAGCTTCATCACAATTCAGATTGAGGCTTGTTAAGCTCGCTACTTAAAATCTGTGAATCTGACAGTTTACCTGTAATGAGTTTCAACTCGCGCGTGAAGAAGTCATTCTTGCGTACAATTTGAAGCTGTCAGCTGTCGTTGGGAGGGCCAAGAGAAAGAGTTTCAGATGAGAATTACCCCATAATGGTATGCATTAAAACCACCCTCGTTACTAGAGCCGTGGAACGATGAATGTAACGTACATAGCTTTAATTGCTTTAACAGTAACTTTTAAAGGCAATATTTCTGTCAAAATAAACATGCCGAGCACATTTTATTTGTAATTCTTTCCGAAAGATTAAGCAATATCTGTAATGTTAATGTATTATTGTGTATACGTGAGAGATAGAGCTATGATTTTGTGGTCGGTAGTCTTCTTAATTTTGATGCGAGTATGGATGAAGAATTTTGGGATACAAAGGCATCTTAATAAGTCT
The DNA here is from genome assembly GCA_038373865.1 of Uloborus plumipes. Lineage (NCBI taxonomy): Eukaryota > Metazoa > Arthropoda > Arachnida > Araneae > Uloboridae > Uloborus > Uloborus plumipes. Next base: position 12,544 of record JAXGGA010010083.1, read on the forward strand.
TATTTTAAGAAATTAATAAAATGCATGATAGTTTGGAAGGTGTTCTCAGTGCTTTTTACCTATATAATGTATGAGGAAGATTTACTAGAGTTTCCGCTTTTGCGAACTTTAAAACCCGATTTCAAATTACATTAAATGCTGGAAAAAGTATACAAATATTCTTCCTTATTTGTGGTTTTTGTGTTATTTGTAATTAGGTTTGTCGTATCATTTTCATTCACATTGCAATCAAGTATTTTGTATTAGAGAAGAGGAGCAAAGCAGGTCCATAATTTTTGCGGTTGCAGTGCGGTCAATCGCTTCCCCCTGTCTTTGGAAATGTATGCTTTTACATGTCAGTGGGCACGGTTTTTGCGATTTTTAGAATAATTTAAATTAAGTATAACCCTCCCCAGGATAAACACGAAATGTCCATTTCTTTCTTTTTTTCAAAAGTTTTACTTCTTTCTTGGTTTATAATTGAAATTATTTAATATCACTTAATCCTGGTTTTGATTTAATGCTTGATGTAGAAGCAATAGTAGGGAAACTTCTACGAATAAAAGTATTTAAAAGAACAACTAAAGCAAATAAAGAAGCATTTTAATTATGAAACAATGATGCAATAAATGTGTTACAGATAAATTAATGATTGTATAATCATACAATCAAAGATGGCAGACAAATGTTGAAGCATAGTTTTATGCATGTTCATACATATTTTGTTTTTATTTCTTGACTTTACTGTTAAGAAGTCTGAAAACTGTGTTTTTTTCCCTAACAGTATCCTTTTGAATTTCTTATTTATGATAAATATCACATAAGAATATTAACAATTTGAGGCATATTAAAACGGCCTAAGAAATCTTTTAAAAATATCTATACAGTAGAAGTGTGAGCAATTGTAATATTAAAAAAAAAATAATATTAAAAAATTGTAATATTAAAAACAATCATAATAAAACCATCTAATTAAATAGCAAAAAAATGAATTGAAAGCATAGTTCATACGAATTCATTAAAATATGTTTAGTATAAGAAAAGTTTAAAGTTGAACTTTAATAATTTGAAGAAATACTTATGCAAGTATTTGAAAAATAATGACTTTTCAGTACAGTATCTGAGTATTTAAAGTTTAAAAAAGTTCCAAAATATCGTGGAAATAATAATTCGAACAAAAAATCCTTAATCGGAAAAAAAACCCAATAAATTCTTTATTTTTCCATTCAAAAAGGCAGACGATAACATTTATCACCAACTTTTTTACCTCAATAATTTATTTTTCAAGACCTAAATATTTGATCATATATTTCCCTAATTACTAATCACAAAGCGAGTAAAGCACCAACCGCAGTAAAAGAAAAGCAATAAGGGCTATAAGCTATATTACTCAGAAAATGTAGAGAAAAACTAATATATTTAAACACAATATTTTTTTTTTTTTCAAAATTATTGCAGTTCTCATTACAATACGGTGAAGCTCAAAATATATAAATAACCACTATATTTGCTTTGGGTTTACGATCCTTAGCTTGTATCTTTTTATCTGCTCAACGAAGAATCTTAATCTGTTTTACTTTCTTCTTATTGCCCAGGAGCCTTTTCAGTTTTGGTATTCAATTTCGTGTAGGGAAATTTAAGATTAGAATTGTTCAATGATGCTTAAATATCATACTTACTGAAAAAAAAGCTGTATCAAAGAAATAAGGTGGTTTATATCTAAGAGAACTCGAATCAAAATCCTCGTCGAAGAACATGCACGTGAAAGAAAAAAGATTGAGGATAAAAAAGGAGGGTAGGGGTATAGAAGAATAGAAAGGAATCTTATGTTGTAGCTCAACGAAACTTTCTCTCCCATATAAAAATCGAAATACATAGAAGTAAAAAGGAATAAAAAGACCCCCAAAAAAGAACTAAAAGTACTATTATTTAAGGGCAGAAAAATAGAACTTCTCAAAATAGATAGAATAAGGGATCATGGACAAAAATCCACAGAAAATATAAACATACAAAAAATGGTTCCTAAGTTTGAAAAGAGTTATGAGAAAATAGCGCAGATAAAAATTGCACCTAAAGATAAGGTAAAATACGTTTTGTTCCAATGGAGTAGCTAATGGAAAATAAACACGTTGCAAAAGTTCACTTAATTCTGGAACATATAACCTTAGGAAATGTGATTATTGGCTGTTTGGTTCAAAGTGCTCTCTTTGTTGTAACACTGAATAATTTAAGCACTGTATTTATAAATATATAACGATTTATACATAATTTTGTTTCCACTATTGACAAATGTATTGTTTGCATCTAAAAAGTAATTTGCCTTTCGTAAACAGTTGAAATTATTTTATCTCAGGGACGTTTTTACGTATGACCATGTATGTATCACCTGACCCTGTATGACTATTTTATTTATGTATCATCTAATTGTGCTTTCTAGCTCTTTTTCTACAAAATTAAATTCAGAATGCACTTCGTTTATGATAATTTTATTAATTCAGTGTTTCACAAATAACGACATCTATTTTTTAATCAAATTAAATGCAATACTGGACCCGAGGTAAATAAAATGTGGATTTTTTTTGAATGTATGCACGCAGCTAAGATATAACACAGCATTAAGTTCAACGTACTGCCGCATTTGAGCAGTTGAGGTTTAAAGACTAATTTAAGTAGATGTTTATTTGAATTGTGAACCAAAAACTCACCTTGAGTGACACAAATGCAAAAACTAAATTTAATTATATTTATTGATTTGATTTGACAACTTTTGTTGGAATTTTAATCGCTTGATACCCTTGGTTTTCTCACAGAGATGGTAAGGCCGTTAAAACAGCTTGGGCTATGGAACTCATTCCAAGAGCCTAAAAACCCCTGAACCAACATCTCCAGTGGCATTTGCAACGAAGGTTTTGAAGACTTTTTGACTTCGACAGATTTGACGCCCCTCCGCATACGAGCATTGACCAGCTAATATCGAACCCATCAGCCTTCGGTCCAGTAACTTTTTAAGCTACATCGGTTGAGAAATATACCCCAGCTACATATGGGGGCAATTCGAATAACACATTCTATTTTTTTTTCTCTCAAATCTTATGTTTTGAGAGAAAAAGTTGTGAGATTTAAAAAAAATAATAATATCACCGATAAAAGAAAACATAAACAATTGATACGCAAAAAGTAATGTCTTCATTTGCAGATCCATTGTTTGAACAGCAAATATGATTAAAATAAGTAAGAGATAAACATCCTCAAAGAAATTAAATGAGAATCATGATACTACATAACGAGTGGTCATAATCCCGGTTCAATCAGAGCCGTTCCATATTAGCTTTAAAAACCAAATTTTGTGAATAAATAGTTTTCCAACAAAAATCCTCTGTTACAAGTTTTGTAATAAATAATTTAAAACAAAACCTTTTTACAGAATCCTAATAAATGAACTTGGATACTAGATACGAATAATCAACACCCTCGTTCACATAAAGCCATACTACATTAGCACAAGTGTCTTATTTGTTAATTAAAAATTACAAGTTGCAATTTTATTAAATAAAGTAATGACAGAAAAACACTCCAAACTAGAATAATTGTAAATCTTACTGCTACCTAACAAGTAATCATAATCCTAGTTCAATCAGAGCCATGCAATTTCAGCTTAAAAATCATACTTTGTTAATTAATAATATTAATAACGTGAGTATCTGTGCAACAACCTTTCGGTAATGTAAATTGTTATGTCGAAACGCTTTCTTAATATGTTTATGACATCTGAATTAAACTCATTTATTCCCTTGCCTCTTAAAATAACAAACTACTAATAATATATTTTTCTTACTTCTACTTTCATTTATTTTTTCGGCATCGATCTTGCATTTAATTATTTATGCAGAAGAATGTCTTGATTCAAACACTTTAAGACATTTCTGAGTTCGCCGCAGGAAAAGCCTCGACATAAAGTGAGCCGTAGATTTCCCGTCATTTAGTTATTAGGATCTTATTATGCATGCAAATCATTTCCCGGCACTTGCTTCATAAACATCTGCATTTATTTCCATAATTTAAAAAACCATCGTTTGTTGGATGTATAAGGAAACTGATGGCTAATACATCCTTGCATTAATTTTATCCAAACAACATTCATAATTAAATGATAATTTAAATCAAAACTATACTTATTGATTGACACACGTTACCGGTATTCATTTTTAAATAGCATGATTAAAATATTTAAAACATAAAGTGGTTAAAATGTAATTATAATACCTTTCATTTGAGCTCATTCTTAACGCCTAAGGAAAAAATGTGTTTCATTTATTGTGAGTAATTAGTAAATTTTCGATTAAAATTATAATGCATTAAAAGATACAGTTTGAAAATTTTATTCACACATTTTTATCCATTTATGGAAATGATAATTTAACAGTAACCTCTTTTGATATCCCTATTTTGCATACTTTTTAAAAACATGTATAAAAGTCACTTCATTTGGGGGTTGGGAGTAACTTAAAGAAATCGTTATTTGTGGTGTTAAACCGATGCTTTTAAAAGGCAAATGTGAAGAAGAAAATTTGCTTTTTAAAACTTTTCAGATGTTTACATTTTTTAAATTAGTATGTTAATGACAAACTCATAAGAGTGTTGCAAATTAAAGTAAAATATGCAGCCAGGAGTGAATTGATGACAGAACGCATCGGAACGCCGTTGCGTGACACCTTTTCGACGGGGGTGGGAGGTACGGTGGTATTTTTAACTCACATAAAAGCTCTTACTACTCAGGATTAACCTATTTCTTATTGGCATTCCGATTCTAGAAATTTTTCGAATTCACCCATGATTTACGAATTTAATTTATCAATACCCCGAGTAGCGACATAGTTGTAGCTTTTTTAGTTTGTGTTTGGAAAAGTCCAGAATCAATGTCTTAAATTGCATATTTTGTTCCACGACATTGTTAGGCAATCCATTAGAGCTCATAAAGCAGTCAAATTGAGATTTTACTGTGTTTTCCTCATTCAGGCCACCCCTCAACAAAGTACTACAGAAGGGCATCTCCATATTTAAAAATAAGTGTGGAATCAGCCAACACCCCTTACTATTTCCACTCTTTTTTTCTGAGCAACCACAAATAGCTTATTATTTTCACTTTGTTGCACTATCATATTATTTGTTTTTTGTTGATGATAATTTTATTTTCGTACTTTTAACGAAAATAAAAGGAATTCAACCAAATTTCTTTGGTTAAAAGAAATTTGATTACAATTGAATCCGAAAAATTCACTTTTACTGTAAAGAATTCTCAATGAATGCTGGAATTTATGGCAAATTTGGCATATTTCATGTTATGATAATTCTAGTAAAAAAGGCTTCCAAATTTAAAATATACACCAAAGAGTAAATTGAAAACATCAAGAAAAAATACATTCTTCCCTATAATGGATAAGTGCCTTATCACCACTTGTAGACCTAGTGCATTTCCCAGAGCCAGGCATATTTTTTTTAATCGGCACTACTATCGGTGTATTTCCCTTAGCACTTGAGAATTTGGATATTTCTCTCGCTCTTGTGAATTTCGTGTCAGTCAAGTAAAAGTTTACACGACACCATTTTTGAAGAATTTCAACTAAAATAGTGCCTTTAAAATAATAAATACATAGGGACTTTAAAATATGATATATATTTGTTAAATTCTTCTTTCAACTAGAATAGTGTCGCTAAAATAATTAATTTTTTGCCCTTTAAGGACAATGAAACACATAAGTCTCCTCAGTTTTAATTTTATTTTCTTGAAATATTAAATTTAAATAATTTATATGGTGTATTTTTCCATGTTACCGAGACAACGGAACTTAGGTATTAGCAGAAATGCATAAAAATAAATAAAAGGGTTGCTTTAAAAAATGTAGTGTAGGTAATGTATCCAAATGTTTCTGAGTCCTATAATAAATTTTTCAAATTGCGAAATCTTTATCTTTAACAAAACATGTCAGTTTACTCAAAATCTAGAGAGCCACTTTTCACAAAACATAGACATTGTATTATTTACGTCAGCATTTAAAAGAAAAAAAAATTTCTTCAAAGCTTATGACCCGTAAAGCTTGGGACTTTGAAATTTAATAGTATTATCAAAATAACGATTCATTGTTGTGTGGAAATATATGTACTATTTAATTTAGCTTTTAAAACTTGTTTTCTTCAGCATTTTGTTTCCAGCAAAAATTAAAAGTTTTTCTTCTCTCAATATTTTCTTTTTTCTCTTTCACTCTTCTTGCATATAATATTTTTTTCTATATACTAAATTATATACAGCCCTTAGTACTACAGAACAAAAATGGTGAGTTTTTAAATGTTTATAAATTTCATGTTTCTAGCTTAAAGTTGCATAACTAGTATAGTTTCATGAAAATAATTCATCTTTCATCACATTTCTCTCTTAGCTCGAATTTTTCGAGTGACAGGCCCACTTTCAGCCAGGTTAATAATTTATTTAATTTTTTTTTGAATAATTATCTTTCTGAATCTTGGATAACTATACCGTATTTTATAAAACATTTTACTGTACAGTATTACTTTCTGTACTTCAGTTTACTATACATTATTACTTAAAAAAAATTAGGAGATGTTTTTCTCGTTTCATGCGAATAGATTCAGTAACAGTATGAAAATAGTAGTGGGCAGTTAAAAGGAGATAAATTGCGGTTCAAAGTTAAGCAATTATTGTAATTCATTTATGAGAACTTTCTACTTTTATGGAGTCATTAGAATAGCTATTTTATTATCACTTTCAACTATAGTGCCTTCAAATTTTGACTGACTTTCAATCAGGCATTCATTCTCTGAACTAAATTTTCAGAAAACAAAGCCTTAGTCACAAATAATTGTTAGAGTGCACCTAATGATACTTAATTTTTACTTATAATGTTTGCTAAATACTAAATGCTAATGCTTTATCAATTGAAAAAAATCCATCAAATAAAACTTTGAAACAACCGAGTCGGAACTTTTACTTAAATGATCTGCTGTTGGCTCAACCTTTAACAAAAGGCTTTTAAGTCTGCTTTCGTATGTACAACCCGTATGCTTAAAGGCAAGATATTTTGGAGCAACATAGCCAGACCACGCAAAATGCTTGTTTCGTTTAATTTATACAACAGACGAAGCTCATTCTAAGTAAGGATGCATATGAGGTACAAGACAGCATGCTAACATTTAGCTTCTTTTTAATAGTTTCATTACAAAATACTTATCCATTTTGAAAACTTGACAAAACATAATTTCTTACCTTGTTAATTCTTTTCACTGGTATTTTGACCTCTTCGATCATTTTAGCTGTCACATAAAGAATAGTACTGTCAAAACATGTTTCATGTTACTCATTTTTGGGAAAATTTATGAGTTATTACATATTTTATAAATCATTTTCTGTGTTTTTATGTTCATATAGTTATCAAGTACTAGAATTAATATTCCATTCTTCGAGTGATCATTTATATGTATATATTTTAAGACGCTTTTTTAAGATCGTTACACAGAAAGGGACCATCTAAACGATGTGTTTTCCACAATCATAATATCCCACAATATATACATATAAATAATCACTCGAAGAATGGACTATTAATAGTAGAACTTGATTACTATATGAACATAAAAGCACAGAAAATGATTTATAAAATATGTAATAACTCATAAGTTTTCCCAAAATAGAGTAACATGAAACATGTTATGACAAGTACATTGAAATTTTAACCCGTGTTTTATGGTTTGCAAAATAACTGTCTGAAGAAATGATTGACGTAAAAAATTTCTTTGTATCAGTGCGAAGTTTCGTTTAATTTCTCCACACTGTTTCGATTCACAACATTTTACGGTATGTGCAATCTTCTTACTCTGAGGAAACAAAACCTTCCATGATGCTTGATTTTGAGTTCATTCTTCCTAAAATTTTATAAATATGAGTCGCAAGCTGACGCCAGACACTTACTCTAAGAGAGAAATGGTCTTTTGCGCTCATAAATATTGTGCTTTCTAGCTCTATTCCGGTAATTCAGCTTCTTATTTAAAAAAGAGAAAAAAAAAAAGAAAAAAAAGGATTAAAAGCGTTACTGCGTTAATGAACGATCTCTTCTTTAGTAATAGCTTTCATCTTTACATTAAGGACTGACTGCCTTTTTAGAATCATCACCCGTCCCCTAACAATTAATGCAAAGAAATTAAAAACAAAACAATTTGCCTAGAAGCAAAAGCCAAATTTCTTTTTCCATTTTCAGGCAAAGTTATAAGAGGAAAAAAAAAGGCAAAATAAAGCCATAAGTTGTGGCTCCCGAGATAAAACAAAGCCTTTCTTAACTGTTATCATGCTAAAAAATAATAATCAAAGCAGCTGTTGAAACAATGCAATTACAACGCTAATGCTAGTGTTAAAAGGGAAAGCACATTATGTTATAAAAACACTTTACGGTGCCGGAATTTTTCTTCTTAAACTTTCTTTCACAATCGTTATTTCTAAATCAACGTGAGGGGAAAAAATGATATTTTAATGCACATGGAGAGCCTTTGCCAGCACTCCAGCGTTATTAAGGCTATTAGAAATATTGATTTTTTTTGGCCTTTGGGAAAGCAGTGTAACCTCAGATCCGCCTTCCAAAAATTCGATAATTCATCTGCTAGGTTGAAACTAGATAAGTGCTTAAATATGTTAAACTTCGTTTTGAAACTAGTCTTCCGTTAAAAAAGGGGGGAGAAACTTCAATGATGATGCTTTAAGAAGCATTAAAAAGTGAATCCCCCCTGAAACTGCAATTTTTGTGTAAGAAGTGGCAATTATTGATAATGTAATGCAAACTGTGCTGCGGTTTATGAATATGGTGCAAGAAATTTAATCACTGTGTAGATCTGACTTTAAAACAAGACTCAACAGAAAGCTTTTACCCATCACTTTCAACAAATTTAGGCATTATTTTTTTAATGATAAACTTTTTCGTCTAAAAGGTTATGAAGAATTCATTGAAAGGTAAAATCAGTAAAACACTTAGTAAAAAAAGAAATTCTGAGCGTTAGTTTTAAGATCAGCAAAGAAATCGAACATATAACAAAAGATGTTTCGAGTTTATACTAGGGTGTAATAACATATTTAATTCAAAACACAAATATGTTTACCTTTAAAACAAAAGAAAGAAGAAAAATAAATGTTGCAAAACTAGCGCATGGAGAACTTTTCATACTTATTTTGAATATAACAGTACTGATTGACTTTCTTGCATATACATAATATAGGGTGGGTCATTGTTACCCCGGAAACGTCTTGGTGGAAAAAATTACTTAGAAAAAACTATTATTAAAAAACTGGAAAAAAATCTGATCTCGAGTTAACTTCAAAATATTGAAAACCATTCAAAAAAGGAAGTTTTTTTGAAATTAAATAAATTTAACCAGTTGCACTCCGTATGCCAGAACTGAAATTGACCTATTTTGTAAGTTATCTCTTTTCTTGGATAAATGACACTTATTAATTTCATTTTATCGATTTATTTAATACTTGTCTCTTAAATACATTTCCCAATATGTCTAAACATTGATAACAATGAGTTTCTGCGATGAGAATCTAATCCTTCTAATAGCAGGCACCGAATTTTCAATGCAAATATTACTTGAATTATAAAACTAATACCATATCTGTTGTTAAAGACATATAAGAGAAAAATACGTCTCTCAAAATGGAAAAAGTAGAAATTGTGTAATTTGAAAGTTACGGGAAAGTTTCATAACAGATAATGGATTTTTGAACCATCTCTTTGTCCCATCGAAAAGGAAGCATTCAGCATTTTATTGAATGAAGCACATTTGAAGTTTATTCATACATATGAACAATCTTCGGTTCTGTAATATGAAATGACATTAAAAAGCTTAACTTTTCAGAACCGTCAGACATGGAATTCATGACATAAAAATATTTCTAAAATAAGTGAGAATGCATTGTATAAAGGGGAATTTTTGCGTTCCAAAACAGTTAACGAAGTTTTGAACTTCATGTTAAAACGACATAAATATAGAAAACATGAAATAGAAAACATTTCTATTATCTAGAAAAACTGGATAATAAAGAAAAAAAGAGTAAAACTGTCACTACTATTCATGAAAGTAACTGGTAGCTGAAATACAAGTCAACAATTTTGAAACACGCACACAAATGCAGAAAAATGTACAAATTGCTTTTAATGTAAAATTAGAACTGACTTACATTTAGCGACACACATTTTTAATGTAATTTTTAGCAATACGACGCAAAATTAATATATTATGTTAATATATTATATTCATACATTCATTTCATGTAATCAAATACGATTTAGTTTATGGAAGGCAACGTTTAAATAAAATAATGCAAGCTTTACAATGAGTTACAGATTATGCTTACTATCAAACTTTTATCTTTATGATATTGAGTTACATCTAAAGGAAAATATTTACTAAAAGTTTTAATAGGTTAATTATTTTCAAATGGAATACGAATAAAGCAAGGTATACGAATAACGAGTAGGTATAAATGTCAATCGACAGGTAAAGCTTTTTTTTATGACTCGAGCTAAATTTTGATAAGGAACAGTATATATATGTTTAAATAAACACTTCCTTCAAATTTGCATTTAAGTTTAAATTCCAGAATTTATAGTAAACATAAATTAGTATCTTCAGTACCATAAAACATGTTTTTATTGCTGAATTAGGACGTAGTTGAACTAGAAAAACGAACAGTGCGTAACCACAACAGCTTAGATATTAAAGCGAAAAATAATAAAACTACCCAATACCCTTTTCAGGTTAAAATTTGATTTGTTCTCATAATAAAAGATGCAAATTAATTAGTAATCCAGGTTAGATTCATTACATGCAATACACCATCATATTGAAATAATAACATCTCTAAAGATATAAAACGTCTCATATTTAAAACATAGTCAAGAGAGCATCGAACAAGACTTCTCTCAATATAGGAAAAAATAGCTCTTTTTCTTAAAGAGTCTCCCATACTCTCCTTAATTTCCATTTTTGCTCCAGCTCTGCGAGTGGAAAGGACAGGTTAATTAACTCGAGAAAGAATGAGTGGGGCTCTTATTTTTAAGGAATATTTTATTTCTAAGAACATTTTGTCGGAAATATTATGCGTTTTTCTTCTGAATTGACCTAAACACGATATTCCTAAGGCAATTCTATTTTTGATCAGTAGTTTTTGAGCAGAGAAACAACTGTTAGCTTTCGACTTTTTCCTGTATAAGCTGGAACATAATCTTAATAGCAAAACTTTATTAAAGGGTTGGATTAAATATTTAAAAAGTCAACACGTTTATTGATGTTATTAAAGTATAAAAAGGTTTTTCCGAACATTAAGTTCTTAATTATTGTTCATAGAAATTATTTTATATGTTATGTGTTTACGTTTATATTATTTTGCTTACTACGTTTATGGTAGCGCTACACTGCTATAGTTAACAACTACACAAGAAACACTAAAGATCATTTATGTATTTAAAAAATAATAAAAGCAAATTTCTACCGAAATAAACAAGAAAAATGGGATGCAAATCTGACAGAGTTACAAAAAAGTTTATAAAAAATACTTTCCAATGTTTGAGGCTATTCATTTCAAAACGTTGAGAGCACTTTTATCAAGCAACTTTTTTGCCTACTAATTATTTTAGGGTGATCCATTGTTGAAACTGCTACTTATAGCTTCAAGTCCTGGAATTTAAAAATTGTCCCGTACCTTGAAGCATTTTAAGGCAGAAAATTTAATTAGTAAAACTGGGTGCACTTATTTATACCACCATCCCGGAATAAATAGAATAATTATCACTATCAACCTTAAGGCGTGTATAATTGAAAGCATGTTTTTAAAAACGAATCAGGATTTCCACTCTCTGGACATCATTGTGATTTTATATTAAAACTAATCATCAGAACATTTACGCGATACGATTTCAGACACTTACCAAAAAATGGAATGAAAATGTGCACAAAAACTGACGCTGTATCCATATTGAATGAAAGAAAAGCTTCCACTGCTCAGTTATGCCAACGTCTACCAACCTGGGTGCCAGTCCACAGCATCGTCGGTTACTTGTTTTCGTTTTTCGATGGGTAGTGCACAGAAGGTGCCATTGGTGACACCACGTTCCAGTAAAAAAAAATTTCAAAGGTTGCAAGACAATTTCATGATCTACGGCAAATTTCACCATATACTGTTCTTTGGTGTTTTCTCTGATTTTTTTAAACCAAATTAGTTTTTTATTTTCAATTATGGTCGGTTCATAAAAGATACCGTTACTGTCAGATAAATCCCATAACATATTTCAAGAGAGATTTATAACTCCTTCATGTTCCGCAGATGCGTGGAATTTTTGGGCAATGTTTCTTTTAAGGTTTTAAATAATTTTTGCTAAAATTGCTGCTTCAGGAGGATTTATTTGAAAAAAATTAAAACTTTTGTAAAATATTATGCAATTTTAAGAAAATATGTTATAAATAGTTAAGATAATATGTTTTACACATAGTTTAGACTGATTTTTGAACAGCGCACAGGTATTAATAAAATGAAAATTAAAACTCTAATCAGACACAACAGTACAAATAAAAACAGTATCAAAATCTCGCAACATTTGTTTCCTATTGCACAAAAATGTATTATATCAACATTGCTGTATAAAAAAAATCATGAATTTTGCATAGTTTTCAATTTTTTTTTCATATCAATGACTAAAACACGGATATTCAAAACAAGATGTATAATTTTTTAGTAAATAGTTCCTTAGCACTACAGGTGCTCTTTGTTGGCTAGCAATTTTCTTTAAAAGATATGAGTAGTGTAACTTGCTTTCACATCACGCGGTGAAAGTACGTAATGAAAGTACAAATAATGCTTCTGAAATTTTATTAAGCATTTCCGAAATGTTGTTACGAGAACTTCAACTCCATTATTTGAAAAGTTATCCCTTTTTCGAATAAATGTTTTCCTCTTATTCTGCTGACTGTTACTTTAATTTTGCTTTCACAACCATCTGTTATTGATCTGTAGAATTGATGAGAAATGAAATGCGCTTTTAAAGCTGGTTGACTGAGACCAGAAACATGTAGAGGTTGGATAAAGGATCCCTGCGCCATTGGAACCAAAGAGAAGGAGTCATTCCGAGAGGACTCTTGTTGAAAAGTTCTCTTCATCACGCTGCTTGAGACTCATTCATTTATTAGTCTGCATTCTGCAGTGATTGGATTGGATTGTCGGTCGTTATGGTGATCATAATCCATCATCTCCAAGAGTAAGGAGGATGAGTCGTCATCTGGAATTCTATTGCAAATGACCGAATCAAGTTATGCTAGCGGTGTTATTTAGCCATTGTTTAGGAGTAAATCATATGAGCTTCTTGTCTGCCGGATTTTATTAGCTTATTGAAAAATGTTTGTGTTGACGTATTGCTATTTGTGTGTAAGATATTTTTTTTTCAAATACAGTGTAATTGCTGGAAATGGGAATGGTAATGTATACAAAAGGAAACATTTTTTAGTAACGACTAAAGTTGGTTTGAAAATGCTTTAGCTGTTTTGGAGCATCAGAAGCTTGGAATAACTACGTGGTTGCCTATCTAAAACCAAGATGAACTAAAAAGTAAAGTATTTAAAGGTTTTCAGAAGCAATATATGAGAGAATCCTTGTACCGCACATATTGGTCAAAAATGGAGTTACAAGAAACCCGTTTTCAGTGCAAAAAATAAAGAAACAGTGGCACTCCGAGAATGCTGACAGTATTGAAAATTTTTAAAAAATTGCGGGTTTATTTTTTAATCTGCCGTATTTTTCCCCCGTCTTAAAAACTCAACATGCATGCGTATCTATGTGCGTACATACACAATGTACTTACATACTTATGTACATATATTACAGGCGTTGTATGTACAGATTATAGAGGTGTCCGTAACGGTAACAGTGTCACGAATTCAATTGTTTTTCCCCCTTTTCAAAAACCTCCGCACCTAAAACCAAAAAAAAAAAAAAAAAACCCCACCGCTACCACTTTAAAAACTAAGAGGTTTCATTACCTCAAAAATGAAACTATGATTTTTTTTTTTTTTTTACTTTCGGAAAAGATTACCTCGTAACACGAGCATCGCTTTTCAGAGTTGCAAAAATTTTGCTTTAGTCACAGTGCCATTTTTGCTACTTAAAAAAAATCTATGAACAGTTATTTTGCTTCAAATTCTTGGTAAAAACGACACATACTTAAGCATTTACATATGACATCTACAAATTCAACTATAAATTATTCTTCATATTTCAGGTTTCAAATAAAAATGCGTCGAAAATCATCTCTCACATGAGTCACCATAGAATGACACTTTTGAATCCTTACGGCATTAAAAAAAAAAATTCAGCGCCATACATTTCCCTGGAGAAATCAACTTGAAGCACTAAAAATATCTATACGAATGCTAAACACAAACTTAAAATGCAACAATTACGTCAAACATTGCTTAACGCTTTGAAAATTTAGATATTATTCAGAAACCATTAGAAATATGTAAATGATACATGCCTGACGAGAGGTAAGCAATGCTTCGGCACAAATGCGAACCTAATTCTATTCGAATACTAAATTCGAAACTTTCTCAGTCTGCAAAGATTCTTCCAATCTTCATTAAATATTGAAGCACTTCGAGCAGAATATATTTAAAAGCTCTGTAAATCCTCTCGGTTTCACAAAATTCTAAAGTTTGAGGAAAATTTAAACATTTAATTAGAGTGAGAACGGTTAAGCGTAATTTATTGTGTTTCATTTGGACTAGGAAGCATTAAAGTTGTAGCAAGGGTATAAATTAGTAAGTTATAGCAGATATAGCTAGAAGTATTAATTTCATGTCTATGTATTGGCTCAGTTAATCATCATTAATCAATCAATGTATACAAAGCATTGAAATCAATTTAACTTATTTTGTACACCTAAGAATAGTACATATAAAGACGTGACGAAAAGTACTTATAAATGCACAAAATAATGATCACAAGTTAAGAACAAATCATTGCAGATTTAAAATAGCTGCTTCAATGCTGCGGTGGAGCATCTTTATCAGTGCAAAAAAGTTCAATGCAAGACGTAACGTGTCAGAAAAGAAGGCACATCCCTAGCAGCATCATCTCATCAGCCGATGATCGGCCATTCATCAAAACCCGATAAAATTCTCATTGGCCGATAATCCAATATGTCTCATCGGCCGAGCAGAATCCGAGCAGCAAAATCCGATGAGAATACGATAAGATTTGGAGCAATTTACGAGCAGAACAGTCCTGTGCCGAGGAATTTCATCGGGAAAGTTGATCGGAAGGATATCGCTTTCCGATGAAAAGTAGCTCATCGAAAACCGTGCTCGGATACTGATCGGAACGATGTCATCGTGCGTTACAGGATCAGTTTACGAGGAGTTTGTTGATCGGCCGAGCAAAATCCGATGAGTTGATGCTACTTGTGATGGCACAACAAAATATAAATTCTAACTGTAAAAATTAAATCACGCAAATGCAGAAAAGCTTACTGTGTGTGTGTGTGAAACGAAAAAGATGGTGGAGGGAGGGGGAGATTATAGATATTTAGCGTGTTCTTATAAAATACAAGATATTCAGCAGTCGTTAGTTTTAGATGCATACAATCGCAAAAATTGGTCAAAATAAGCGTTAGAACTAAGATATTAGATGCAGAAAAAAACGAAGTTTGACTGTTAATACAGAAGCCAGAACCTCGTAATTATATTTATGAAGGCCATCTCCATTGTAAAAGAAAGTCCTTAGAAAAAAAAAATGAAACGCTTGTGACCGAAACTCAAATACATATTCCGGCTCAAAAGTTTTTTTTTTTGAAAAGAGGAGCCCACGCAGATTGGTTCCTTTCAGGGGGGAGGGAAATAGTGGGGAGTCTCAGGAACGGACGGACGCTGCGCGCTGCGGCAGTTGATTCCAGAACATTGGAGAGTGCGCATTGCCTGCTGCGTGAGTGCGTGACATTGACTTCGGTCGAAAAGTGGGAAATTCGAAAACATAAAGTAGCTCCGCCGCTTGAGGGATTGAATCCGCCGCTTCCGCCCGGAAAATGCGATTGGATTCCTAACCACGACAACGTGCCTACTCACACGTCGAGCGTCGACAATGAAGCTTTGGTCAAGTTTAACGTGACAACACTGTCGCAGGTACCCTACAGCCTCGACTTGATCCTAAGTGACTTTTTCCTCTTCCACCCAATCAAGACAGGCTCAACTGGGAAATGGGAAGTGATTCTACTCCAACGACGTCATCCAGCAAGGGTCTACGAGAGCCCTTCACAGCATGTCGAACGAGAATTTCCAGAAGGGCTACGAACAATGGAAACGCGCTGATAGCGCTGTGCTGATGCTGACGGATCATATTTTGAGGAATTATAGCCGCTGTACTCAAATATCCAGTAAATTTCTAGTTCTGAGATCAGTCTAGAAACTTTTGAATCATATTTATAGATATGTGCCAATCATTGAAAACTGAATGCAAATGCTGTGTTATGGTACGTAAAAACACATTACTAAAGTTCTAACAATTTGAAAAAAAAAAAACACTTTGTAGACATATAATTTTATTTCATTATAAGCCGCTACATTTTCCATAAAAGCGAAAATAAAGGTCTTGCAAGTTAATCGGGGACATACATTATGTATACAGCTTCTGGCAGCATGAAACAGGAACAGACGAGCTGGCACGTGGAAGGCGGGTTGCATGAGCCACAATAGTTGGCAATGTCGACGAAGTCGTCGAAGGCTTACCGCCCTTGTGTCTTTTTCTTTAATATCGAGTGTCGCCTCAAAATAAAGACAGTTGCAATGACTATTTTTTTTGTTATTTATTAGAACCGCAGTTATTAGAAACCGATGCCAGAAATTCATTCTTAAAGAAGATATATTGAATAGTTAGAAAATTTCTTTTTCATTCAAAATGTTCTTTAAAAAATATAGTATACTGTATTAATAATAGTTGCTAAAATAGTAAAAAAGTATCATTTTCGCAGATTACAGCTAAAATTGTATTTATAAGAAATTATTGGTTCATTTTCTATTTTTTCACAATTATGACTGCAATATACTGGTTGTATTGTAATTTGTGCCTGCAGTCAGGCTTGTAGCTGAATTAGGAGACATATATTTGATTTAATTGTGACTATGATAATACAATGTATAGATTATGCTAAATGAGTATGAATATCAATTCGACTATATAGATTGATAATTCGCTCTCAAATATTGAAGAGCATTTCACGTACGGATTATCTTGTGTTAGAATTCGCAAAGTTAAACAGGAATGATCGTTCTGTAGTATGAATCTCTCGAGTATTTAAGCAGTTTAAGTAATTAAATACAACTATTCGAGTTTAAGGACAAAAGAAAATTGGTGAATTACATCATTAGAAAGCAAGTCGCTGCTAACATGTTCAACATATTCTTATTTGTAATCGGAAATTTTAGTTATTAATATGCTTGTTAGTTGATGTTATGTACTTTTTAAAGTAAATTTCGGGGAAACAAGGTTAGTTTTTTTCTATTTGTGAGACTTAAAATTTAAGTTAAATTTATTTTATTTCCCACTTAAAACCTAATTAGTACATAAATAATGAAAGACTTTTAACTATATATATCGGTTTTTCTTTTAGTACTCGTTTTAAATGTTTAATTTTGGTAACATGAGGAGAGTAGATATGATTTTTTGCACGAAAAGTAAACATAGTTTCGGTTATGACATTTATGAAGGGACAGTTATAAAATTAGTTTATAGTAGTTTGTTTTTACTTTATGAGGAAAATAATAATAGTGTGAGCAAAAATAAGTTCAAAAAATCAAGCAAAGAAAAAAAACATGAGTATGAGTCTTGTTTTTAAAAAAAAAAAGAAAAAAAATCCATAAAGTTAATCAGGTTAACTTTTAGTCACGATTTCTCCATTTGAAACTGTCTCACCTCTATGCCATTCGGTTTATTGAACTTGTTAATATACAACGGAAGAAAAGAAAGTGTATTACTATTCAACAATAAGAAGTTATAATTAATAATCCGTTTAAAATGACATTTTAACATAAAATCCTTAATAGCGAGTATTTAATTTTGGGATTCAAACTCATAAAGCAGGAGAAAAGCTGAATTATTTATGCTCTGTTTTATAATAAACTAGTTGTTTCATTAGAATTTATGTATATAATGAAAATGAATTCAAAGTTAAGAACATTTATCGATGTCTACATTTTTTAAACATAATGACGCGAAATATTTACAACGTTTGCAACAGTCGCATTTATGGATAGTTGAGAGCTCCTTGATTTATATGTTTTATTTCAAATTACAAAACAATGGTGGAAAAGGCTTTGCTTAGACAATGACCCATTTTTCTCCTACTCCAAAGTCTACATGAAAGTCGGAAGCGTCGGTAGGTGAAATCAGAAAAAATAATCATCCTGAAATGGAAGCACAATGTCTTCGCCATCTATTATAAAATAATAGGAACAATGCGTAAAATAGGATATTTCAGTTTGGATTTTTTTTCTACGGTAATACACTGGCAATGATTTTGTTTTCTTTTTAAGTTTTGTAAATAGAAAATACTTTCAACTGTATTAACAGTTTTCTCATAAACAATATTTGCATTTCCGAATTTTTTTCTCACTGCAACTATTAATATTTTAATTGTGATTACTTTTCTCATAACATTAATCAGAAATAAATCATACTATGCTTACATTATCTTTTAAAAACAAAGGCTTATTTTTATGTTTCGGTTTCTAAAATACATTATTTAAGTGGGATACAATCTAGAAATTATCCTTAAAGAAAATTATGGAGATTAACACTTACAAATGACATTTTTTAGTTTTTTTCCTCATTTGGAAAATCAAAAAAAATGTTTTTAGTAAAATACGTAAATGTTCAAAATCGAAAAATGTGAAAAGCATGATTAACACAAGTGCCTTGGTGGTAGCCAATCTCAAGCAAAACTAAAAAGTAATTATAAAAAGCAACAGAGCTTTGTAGTTAATTAAGAATAATCAAAAATAGAATTTATTTCCAGAAGTCGTATATTTCGGTTACTGGATTTTCTTTTGTGGATTACATTTCCTTCGTTTGGTTAGAGTTAAATAGAAATAAATATATGACTTTTTTTCTAAAATTATGATTGTTTCATTTCTCATTATTTTTGTGGTTACGAATGTTTCAAAATTTAGCATAACACAAAAATGGGTCAAATAAATAAATACTAACTTTAATATTTGCATAGATTACGAAAGAATTTTGCGAAAGCGTCTTTTCAGGGAAAATAACTTATTGCTCAGCAAAATCATAACAGCAAGAATATACAAAGAACAAATAGCTAGAAACAGCCCTGTTATTGTTTACAAGATTGTTAATATAAAACATTTATGCAGGCATATTTTACTCAAATCAAATAGTTCACTTAGGGACACACACATGTCCCAAACAATAAATAACATTCAAGGTCATTGAAATGATTTTACATTCAAGCTTGGGAGAAAATACGAGTATTATAGCAAAAAATTTAAAATATTTAAAAAGGAAAAATAGAATTAGGAAATGTAAGCTCAAGAAAGTTGCGTGAGCGAAAGTTTTCAAAACGTTTAAAAAATAGAAAACATTTACACTGTGGCTTATCAAACATGAACTCATTAGCAACCGATAGTGAAAAAAAATACTGAAAATTGCAGTTTAAAATGACAACTGCATAACCATAAAACCATTTAAACTAATCCATACCTGAAAATTCCAAATAAAATGTCGAAGAAATTTTAGAATATACTAAAGTATTTGCAAGTTGATTGGGAAAAATTATATATAAGCATTTTTGCCTTCTAATGAGTTTCCATCCCCATATTTTCAAGTATTTAGCTCCTAAATATCTAAAGACCATGTATACATATATTGGTATCAACACAGAAACGTGGGGGTTGAGGAAAAGCATCCAGAACCATTGATTTAAAATTCATTGCTAACCCCGCTTCGGCATTGCATATTCGTGTAATTTCTGCTGTGCCCCTTTTCCCGAAGGTCAATTCATTCTGCTTGGACAATATGTTATAGGCATGCATAAATGCATCCATAGAGGAGAGCAGGAAAGAATAGGGCACACCTGCATTTATAAATCAATGAAATATTAGAATGTATTTATATTATTTTTTTGCACTAAGCATAGCGCCTAAAAAGTCATGATTGATTTGTGAAACAAAGTACGGTATTGCTTGTGGCTTACATCCAAAAACCTCATTTTTAACACTATAAATATATAACAACAGTCACATTAAACCTAAAACTGTAGCTTCCTTTATGGAGAAGTATTTTTAAAAAAAAATCCATCAGCGTAGGGAGTGAGACACCATTAGTAAGGCATGTCCTAGTATTCGTAAATTTGTATAGCTACCTCAAAATACATTTTAAAGGAGCAATCTTTATCAGGTTTTGAAATTTCGTCCAAATCAATTTAATTTCAAGTGAATGATACTTCCCGTGGTGCTAAATGAAATTCACCTAAATGATATTTACCACTGATTTTCATAACCATTTTCTTACAAAGACAAAGAACATAGAGAGGTTAAAAATTGCTTTTTGTAAATACTTAAGCGAAAATATCAATGAAATAAGAACCTACTCAACTTTTTTACTTTGTTTTACGTATTAATTAAGTATTGCAATCGCGAAAACATTGTCACTCAAATTTCGGTGTAAGTTTCCATTTTACTCACCCCCAAAGAAGAAAACGTTCTTAAAAGATAATGAAAATCTCTAACAGCAATGTCCAACAACAAACACTTGATGGTACCAGACGTGCCCAGTTCAACTTTTCTATCAGCTGTAAGAAATTAAAAAACTATATTCGTTAAATTATAGATTCTCAAATCTTGTCCCAGTTGCTCTCTCATGTGTTCCATACTTCCTTCAGATGTCCATACTTCCTTCAGAAACAAAAATTTCAAAATATGTAAATTAAATCAAGATTTTTTGCATATTTCTGAGTTCATGTGTTTCATATACGAGTTGATTTATATGAGCTGCACATTTGTTAAGTCTAAAATAGAAAAAGAAGGAAACACTCATCTCGACTCTTCATTCATATATATATATATGCTAAGCATATAATGTATATGTTAAATGTATTTATGCATAGCTTTCGAAATATGTACCAATAGCTTGCACGATATGGTCCAACAAGAACGTTGAGAGCATATGATTTTATTAAGAAAACGTATAAATATGTCCTAGCTTTTAAATCCAACAGCTTCGGAGCCGATGCACTCGGCCCCACATTACAATATATGGTGGTTGATGCCGAACAAGGAAATATCCCTCCGAAATCCTTTCACTATCCCATGGGTGTAAAAAGAAGATCGAAATGGGATTGGAAATTTTCAAATAACAGAAGGAAAAGCCAATGAAAAGTACAAACCCCCTCGTCCCAATATCTATGGATTCGGAGACGGGAGAAAATAAGAGAAAACGTATAAAGCGTAAAAGGCAGGGGCAGAAAATCGTCTTTCACTAAGTCAAGAATCCCGCTAACGTTTGTTTAAGAGAACCAGCCCCCTCGCAATGGAAACCTTGAGATGGGGTCACACAGTCGGAGGGGGATGAATATATAACTGGTGTAAGATAGCACGAGAAGAGGGTGCTTCGAATAAATTCTGGCGGAAATGAGTAAAAATCGATTGCAACGATGAAAGGGTACTGAATTTTACACACGGGAAAGGACATATGAGGATTTGCTGAGCAAATTAGAAAGTTATGTTTTATTTTTGGGAGATGGAATGGTTTATTACCTGAAACAATTTGCAACGAAGGTACGTTTTTTTTTTTTTGAACTTCTCAAAACCACTACCCATATGGCGACTATGGCAAGTAAAATAAGCATCTGTAATATTTTCTTCCTTAACTGTATTTTAACCACAAAGTGCTATAGAGGGTGTTCCAGAGTGATTGCATATATTTGTAGAAGGTGTATGAAACACATTTACGATTTAGCATCACGTAGCTTTTAACAGGTAGAAATAGATCCATTATGAAGTTGATGACATTCTACGATAGCTCCGAAGCACAGAAGTCGTGTATTCGGATACTGCATCGAGTTAAAAGTTTTAACTTATTGCAATCGTAGTCTTTCTAGTGAATACTAAGTCGTAATATAATTAAGTTACTTAATATAATAAACCAACTATTCTCCTTTGGTGACTACTGTTCAGCTTCATAAGATCATTTTTTCTGCATTGAAACGAGCGATAATCATTGTTAAACTTATATACGTATCTATGCAATGCATGGATGAAAAATAAATGCTGCGGTTTAACAGCGTTTAATTTATATATTTAAATACACTTCGGCAGAACATTTAGTTCTCTACAGCGGTAATTTTGCACTTTTTATCTGTCGTAGAACTTCCTGAATCACAGGAAAGAGTTTTTTTCGAAACAGCAACAATTGGTTCAGAGACATTCTGTATATTAAACATGAAACAAAGAACGCGTCTTCAGTGATATTAATTCCCAACAAATGTCATCGAGAGTTTCATTAAAATATCTTCAAACTACAGCAACAATACATGCAACATACCGATTGCCCGAGTGTAATAACCGGGATGGCTGTAGGTGCCCGCACATTGAATCTGATATTACCTTCAAACTAGTAGCTAAAAATACTTTAGAAACCACTGAAAGATCTCAAACAATGTGGCGGCTCAACTCGTAATATAAAAGTTAAAACTTCGGTAAAAAGCAGTCAAGTACTGCTAATAAGCCGGGGCTACGGTAATATACCGACAGTCCAGTTATGACATCCGGAGACTGCAGTTTCGTCCTTGTTATGAGCTCATCATTCTAAAATAGTTAATAACCGATAAGGAGGCAGTTATCCTCTCATCAAAGCTGATATTACTCATAAACCGGTAGCAAATGTTGTTAGCCACCAGTAATGTTTTTTAATTTCATGGCTTTTACTTAAGATTGTACCTTCACTTTACGAGTAAAAATTTTTGCCTGAAAAACATATTGAGCCCATGATATTGTAACATCTTTACCAAAATCATTTAAGTTCAAAAGTTAGAGTTTGAGTTTTCTGTCTTTGAGGACAAAACTTCCCTAGAATTTGCAAGAATGGACAAGTGCTGATGTGCTACAATAATTCTCAAAATGCAGTTATACTAAAAATGTTGCTTGGGACACTTTTAGAGGCCAAGGTTTTGGACAAGACGCTAAACCCTTGGTTTTTACCAGTTTCCAAAAACCTTGCTAAAATTGCTTATAAGAAATGTACACATTTTTGACTTCCCCTTTCCAGCTCTTGAACACATACATTTTTGGAAATGTTTTTCTTGCAAATTCCAGGGAAGTTTTGTCCTCAAAGACAGAAAACTCAAACTCTAACTTTTGAACTTAAATGATTTTGGTAAAGATGTCGCAATATCATGGGCTCAGTATGTTTTTCAGGTAAAAATCTTTAATTTTTACCTGATACTGGATAATAGTACTGGATAATAGTACGCCATTACACTAACTGCTGCGAAATCTATTAGCGGAGTCCTGTCAAATGTTAGAGAAGAATGGATGTGAGTTATGACATTTTCAATGTTGCCGAAAAACTGATATTAATTGCATTACTAAGCCTATTTTACATTAACCATTACATTTAAGATAAGCAGGGAAACACAGTAGTAATGAAATACAGATTGCATAGACAGATTCAATCAAAGTTGATTGGGAAAATTATGTTCTCTGCTGCATCAAGTTTATCTATATATTTCAATACGCAGCACTGAACAGCTAGTTACTATAACGCTTCTAGTTTCGTGATGTGAAACTCAATCATTATAAAACAGCAACAGTGCTCTGCCGAAATCCTGAGAGATCTTTTTAACGCATGTTTGTCGGCTTAGTTATAGGAACTTGCAGTACAACTGGCTTGCTTCATTTATAAAGGACACTGGTATTTGATTGTCAAAGTACATTTCAGGATATTTTAGCAAAATACCAGCAGTTCAAATATATAATTATGAAAATATTGCTTTCTTTTTGTATCCTAAACTCTTTTGGAAGTTACCTATTTGCTTATTAAAAATTAAAAATTAAAAGAAAAACTGTACGAGTTTACTACAGAAGCGTAGAATTTCAATTTAAGAACATGAATGTATTTCAAGTAACATAGATATATTTTTAAAACCTTTAATAACTTATTTTGAAACATAAGAGTTGTAATTTTTGGAAGACACAATGTTTAATTTCGAATAACACTTTGTCCATTTTTTTTCTTTTTGATTTTTTTGTTTAATTTTGTTACTTATGTCAAGCAACTTCTAAATTAAGCTAAAATATATGTGAATTACAAAAAGCAGAAGGTGCCGGTAAATATCTTAGCATTAGTTTGACAAAATGAATCATTATTTATGGTTAAAATATTGCCTGCTTAAAATTATTTTAAAACTTATTTCTTCGAATTATATCAAAATAATGCTGAATTAGTCCAATTTTATTGAAGTGATCATAAAATAAGAACACCCATTCAAAGCCTTTAAAAACCAAGATTTATTATTTATCTAATATTTTTTCCTTAAATGTACGAGGATAAAAAGTGAATAATTACATTCGGAACAGTTGTTTCTATTTACACTTCTTTCAAAGAGAAAAAAATGATGCAACGTGATAGGAGTCCAGTTCAAAGCATTTTAAGATTCCTGGCAAGAATCCAGTTAAAAATAAACCATTTCTATTAGGGCGCTATAAATGATGAAAATGACTATTGAGATATAAAAATGATTTATTTTAGAGAAATTTGCTCTTAGCTATGTGAACAAAAAGTATTTACAGACAGAAATAGCCTTCGTGACAGAGTGGAATAAACTTGATACAAGGAAAGATTTTTGCTTCGATTAAATGTTGTGAAATAAAATAAGCATTTCAAAGATATAGATTAGATTATATGGATAAGAAAAGAAAAAGTGAAACGATGGTTTAGTTTAAAGCAGACTTAACTTTTTTTTTTATTTTTTATTATGCGGTTTTTTATTATGTGGATTAATCGTCTGCGAACAAGGAACTGAATAAGTATTAAATTCCGGTATTTGATATTTTTTAGAGACGATATAATACAATTATATTAAATTGTTACATAATAACAGGAATCAATTTGACAATACAGCAAACTCGAGCTACATTGCTATTCGACTTACGAGAAATGGCTATTACGCGAGTTTTCACGAGTAACGGATTTTAGAGATAACGCGAATTTCTCGACCGCAATACAAGAATGTCGAATACAAGAACCAATCGCAGGGCATAAGTATTGGCTTCGATTCTGCCTACTTATTTTATCAATTAGCATCACTGAAATCGCACTAGTCTAAACATTACTTAGTTAGCCTTTACAAAAAACCACTTCAATGTTCTCATTTTTTTCACTCTAAGTCTGAATGTTGAAGCCAGGGCTGCGGCGTCGGAGTCGAAGAGTTGGAGTCGGACTGATTTTGGACCAAAGGAGTCGGAGGCGGAGTCGCTGAAAAACATGTTGACTCCGACTCCGACCACCTCCGATTTGGATGAAATTTTATGGAGGGGAAAATATATCTTTGAAACTAACAAATACAAATTTTCAGCGTCCAATATCCAAATCCAAAGCATCTAGGATCATAAAAAGGGCTTCAAAATGGCGGGTCTGTTTTGTGAAACGCTATGTTTGGGCTTATGCAAGTGAATAAAAAATATTTGCAACAAAAATGCAATGTGTAAAAATAAAGTCTGGCCATTTAACAAGAAAATGATTAGTTTTGTACGGAGTCAAATGACGAGAGCGGCACTTGTCTTGTGCTCTGTAGAAAATTAACTTTTTGGAAGGTCACAGTGACCTCCGAGAATTGAGGTAAATGTGGGGAAATTACCTGCGAGAATTTTTGAGAAAATTGAACTTTTTGAGAGGTCACAATGACCTCCCATGACCTTCAACTGGCATACCCCAGCTTGCTACACCCCCCTAAAGTGAGTCCTGGCTACGACCATGAATAAAAATGAAACTTTTTAAAATGGACTTAATATTTCAACCTTTGTTTAGGGTTTTTCCCTCTTCAATTTTGGGTTAAAAAAAATAAATAATAAAAAAAAAGCAGGAGTCGGGAGTCGGAGTCGACCATTTCTCCTCCGACTACGTAACCCTGGTTGAAACACGCTGCTAAATTTTATAAGAGTAGGCATCAATCAAATAAGCTAATTAATGCATTTTAAGAAAAAAACCCTATTTGTTCCAAATTAGCTAATGGCTTCTGAATTGAATAAATTAGAGCAATATTAACGAGTATTACTCCTAAAAATACTTAATGTGTTTTGACGCTCTAATTACTGTGATCAGGATTAAACCTCTCAAAGGAGAATTGTTCCTTTTTTCCTTAATTCGAAAATATGCATTTTTCAATCTAAGTACAAAATATTTATCATAGTATACGTATCATTCTAGTTACTAATAAGAATTTAAATGTTACTTAACTATTTGTTTAAGACAGAAAAACAATTTAGAAATAAGTATTATTAATAAATATAATAGAAAATTATTACAATACTCATACAAACAAATTTAATGATGTGTCATATCAAATGTATTAATATTTTAATAATATATTGCAAAATAAATAAAAAAGTTTTAACCCGCGATCACTCGCGCTACTTTGCGTCACACGAGCACTCGCGCCGGGCCTCGTAGGCCCGGAGTGGATTTTTTTAAGAAATTGAATTTGTAAGCAGAAAAATTGTGTTTTGAACACTAAATTTTAATCACAAAGTCCTCTTCATTTCATCTTTTAATCACAAAGACCTCTTCATTTCATCTTTACAACTCAAATTACTACTTAGAGTCACACGAGCACTCGCACCGGGCCTCGCAGGCCCGGAGCGGATTTTTTTAAGAAATTGAGTTTGTAAAGCAGAAAAATTGTGTTTTGAACACTAAATTTTAATCACAAAGTCTGCAACCTCTTCATTTCATCTTTATAACTCAATTTGCGAAGCATTTTTCAACCTCTTTCTTCGCGTTCTCAATGCAGAATGAGAAACGCGAGCACTCGCGCCGGGCCTCTGAGGCCCGAACCGATATTTTTTGGGGGAAAGGGCGTCTGTACATTCCTGAAAAACATGTGGTCAGTAAGAAGGTGACCCTGAACGCAGCTACTGTGGACCTCGTCCATTTCCGGTGAAGGGGTGATTTTTGGCAGCGAATTTAAATAATGACCGGGCCTGAGAGGCCCCGTGCGAGTGCTCGCGGGTTAATATTTTTTTATTTCATTTTTTGATTAGGTGCTTGTGTTCTTGTAAAATGTTTGAAAAGATTAACTTTGAAAACGAGCCAATAGATTAAATGCATTTCTGCAAAGTTTTATAAAGGAGTTCTCCCAACTAATTCCTTTTTTAGTACGTTGAAAACATTTATCTTTGTGTAAATCTTACATTATTATTCTTATTTTGAGTATAACACTCCACTCGGGGTTTATTGCAAAACAAATATGCGGCCAAAACATCAGTAATTTTCTCTGGAAAGCAGCAAATCAGAATAAAGAATAATTTTCGTAAAGAAATATATTCCTTTCATGCGCCAAAAATAAATGCACGAACTAAAATACACGAGAAACAATACTGACATTTCTTAATTTAAAAAAATAATTTTTATGGTAAAATGGTAAAATTCTGACTTTAAAAATCCCCATCTGTAAAAATTTTAAATATTTACCTAAATTTATACATATGCATAAACTCGTGTTTACACAGGCGTTAATATCCCAAATACATTTCCTATAAAAATATTTTGGGAAACCACTTAGCTTAAATGATAACTTCTTCTGAAAAGTCTGAAGCATTATCGTTGATACAACTCCTTCTCAATACAAACGGTTGTAAATGTTTGTGGAAAATATTTCTCTAGCTTTGTAAAGAGGAATTCCTTTTTAAAGATGTTGTGGGAATCATAGTTGTGTCAACATGCAAAGCAAATACTCGAAACGGGCCTGCTCCGATAGGTGTTTTTTCTCTCTCTAGATGTCGATGCTCGCGTCGAAAAATAGAAAGTGATACAAAAAAAAAATCAAGAATCGGAAAATTCATTCTTTGAAATGGATCGGCAGAGTATATTTTGTCGGCTTTTTAGTGAAGATTATTTAAAAGCAAACTTTCATCTTTTAATCTGCAAATATTGGGTTTCTTGGATATTTAAAGTTATTTTTCGGAACGAGATCAGCCGTTTTTCAAAGTTTGGTTATTTAATAGTACCTTAAATGTACTTTTTGGAGACGTATTAGAGCAGCGAACAAATGTTCCAGAGCCAAAGAATTATAGAACATTTCTACACAGTTGGTATATATATGCATGGTAAAAGTTTGGAGTATATACACTGGCGGAAAAAAAAATCCAAACACCAAGAAAGACTTGAGGTAGATAAACGAAATTTGGTAGGCATGTTTATACAACTGAAAGATGACCAAGTCTTTCTTGGTGTTGGGATTTTTTTTTCCGCCAGTGTATTTTAAATTTTGATTTATAAAATACGTTTTATTGCGTTTTGAAAAGAAATTAATGCAGCCGAACCACTAATTAAAAAAAACAATTATATTTGTACAACCACTTAGATGCATGCGATCCCCTGGCCTCCTTCTGACCAATATACAGCCACCACTGGCACTAATTCAGAATCTGTTTTCATTAAAAATTACAACAGATCTCCACTCCGACCTCCAGTGAGCTCTGTCGTGGCACCACTGCCGTCAGAAAAGGCAATGGAAATGGCAACGAAATTTGGTAGGCGTGTTTATACAACTGAAAGATGACATTGATTGAAATTTCGTGTTCCGCGCATAAGTGTGGCGCAGCTGGCGTCACTCAGAACATGCAAATAAGGCTTGTTTTAAAAGCGTGTTGTGAAGCTCGTGAGTATTATTTTTCCGTAAAATTTGACGCATTGCGTTCATGTTAGTCAGGAATGTCTTTAAAAAAACAAAGAAGCCATTATAAACAGCTCACCGAGTTTGAACAAGGTCGTACAATTTGGCTACGAGAAGGTGGATTTTCATTTCGCGATATTGCAGAAAGACTTAGGGTGCAATGTTTCCACTATGCAAGATTATTGGAAGCTATGGTCAAGGGATGGTACTACCTCAAGAAAATCGAGTTCCGAGCTGCCACGTGGCACGACTGAGAAGGAAGATCGCCGAATCTTGCGTACGACTGTGGCGCACCGTACTGCATCTGCTGCTGACATTCGAGATGCATTTGGTACCGTTCGTGACCCAAATAAACGGTAAGACATCATTTACTTCAACGACAGCTCAGAGCCAGGCGCCCTGCAGCCGGTATTCCATTGACTGCAAATCATTGCCGTTTGCGACTGCCGTGGTTTCAAGACAGAGCTTATTAGAGGTCGGAATGGAGATCTGTTGTAATTTCTGATGAAAACAGATTATGCCTTCGTGCCAGTGATGGTCGTAAGTTGGTCAGAAGGAGGCCAGAGGACCGTCTGCATCCAAGCAGTCTGCGACCAAGACACACGGGACCTACACCTGGAGTCATGGTCTCGGGAGCAATTCCCTAAGACAGCAGAAGCACTCTTGTGGTTATTCCAAATACACTGACTGCGAATTTGTCGTCTGTCTGGTAATTCAACCTATAGTACATCCCTTCATGAGCAGCATTCAAGGGGGAGTTTTCCAACAGGATAACGTTCGCCCTCACACCGCTGCTGTAACACAATGTGCTCTACAGAGTGTTGACATGTTACCATGACCTGCAAGATTACCAGATCTGTCTCCAATTGATCACGTATGGGATATCTTTGGACGGCAATGCCAGCATCATCCACAGTCAGCAATGACTGTCCTAGAATTGACACAACAAGTGCAACAAGCATGGCACTCCACACCACTAAGTGACCTTCGGCACCTGTATGACACAATGAATGCAAGCTTGCAGGCTTGCCTTCAAAATTCTGGAGGTTACACCGGCTATTAAAATAACATAATTTCACATTTGCACAGCATTTTCTTGAGCTTAAATTAGTAAGTGATCTTGTACCTTTAATCAATTAAACATGTTAACTAAAAAATTGCATTACCCAAATTTTATTACTCTACAGTATTTTTTTCTTGATGTTGGGATTTTTTTCCCGACAGTGTATTATAAATGCTTATATACATATATGAGAGTTTATATCTGTCGCTTGGTTCTAAAAGGGCCAATGTCAATTTTTTCACATTCTGTGTTATTTGCATCAAAAGTTTCCAATTTAGTAAAACTCTAATTCTACAAAGGCCAATGTCTATATAATTATATTATATAGACATTTGACATTGGCCCTTTTAGAACCAAGCCACAGATATATAGAGAGAGACAGAAATGTTTCGGTTTTGAATAACACTGAATATTTAAAGGAAGCTTTGTAATCAAGAAAACGTTTTTCCCATGTTAGTAAAAAAATAAGTAAAAAATTAAGAAATATTGTTTTACTTTTACTTAACGTTTTTACATCCTTAGCTTATTTTTAAGCCCACTTACAAATACATTTATATATTTTTTTCCTTTTATTCAGCTTTTTCATTGAGTCACCTTACCGAATTTAAGTCTTATCTTGCATAAAATTTGTTCACGGCTTAAAAGTTACGCTTTAAACTAGTAACACAGAGCAATACGTGCAGAATAAATTTGAGCATACAAACTTTATTTCTTGAAACATTTAAAAATCACATCTATATCTTACCACAACAAGCGTGAACAAATATATCATTTATATTTAAATTTGGCATTAAGTTATATGGAGGAAGATCGATAATGTTGAAGCGTAATCAAACCAATTGTCTAAAAATGCATCCTTTTGCACACATTCAACTTCCATCTTTAACTGGCAACCATGTCCTCCGAGTTCATTCCATGTCCAAGCTATTGCAGTGAAAGAATTTGATTCATTCAGCTACTTCACCATTATTCTACGACGTTATTTGTTAGCTTGACCTTAAGCTAAAGCTCTGAAAGTTTTCTGATCTTCCAACGGACATTACTTTAAACATATTTACTCCTTAAAAGCTGTTAGTTTTCAAAGCATCGGAAAAAATATCATTTTTTGAATCTCTTAAGTTAAATTAAAAATGGTTGATGAGTATTTTAGTACACATTTCTGCCGTGATAAAAACATGTTTTCCATGTTCTATATATCGTATATTCTGCAGTAAGTTGATTACAAACGACATTTAATTATTTTTTATTTTTTATTTACACGTGTATACACAATACCACTATATATTAACTCTTCATACAGCAAACAAATTTCGTATTTAAGTATTATAAACATATCGAGGAATTCAAAAGATGCATTGTTCTGCATACACTTTCTCAGCATTTTCATACATTTGAATAAAAAAAATTCGCATAAATATAGGTTAAAATGCGACTTCTATTTACTTTATCAATCTGTTCCCGAACCAATATTGAGACTGAATTCAAATGAAAATTGCTAGTTATACAGATCTTTCCTCTTCGGGGGGAATCATGACAAATTTCTGCCTTGGCCTAGTTCACTATCTCAGATGTTGATTTCCTTTAATCTACGAATTATATCGCCCAGTGATTAAACAAATTAAACGCTTGTTCTAAGCCAATAGCCATGATCTTTTCACTAGTACATTTATTCCTGTGACCAGGTCACGCAACGCAATTCATTTTCAGTCCCACATTATAATTAAAATCTAAGTTAATGAACCCTAGACTGATTTTCATCCAAGCTCTTCAGAACAAATTGAAGTTTTGGGCTTTCTAATGGAATTTACATCCGGATTCCGATATCTAGAATTTCAATTTACTCTGCAAGATGAAACACGGCCTCAAAGTTTAGGTACTATGAAATATCGCTCCTCACCATTTAAAGTTCATTTTAAGAAATATATCTGGCAAAATGATGCATTTATCCGGGATTTTAAATAAACCAAGTTTAATTACTTGTAGCGAAGGATATTTTGACTGTAATTCGTAATAATTCATGGAAGGAAATAACAATAATGAATGTGCATTTGTAAAGTCATGAAAATATCGTTTCACTCAATGCTTTTATTCGTGAACAATTTTAAGTTATGCAAGTTCAACATTTTCATTAAAAAGTGCATGTATGTGTGCATGCGTACAGCGACTTATCCAGGATTTTCCAAGGGGAGGGAGGGGGTTTAATTGTCCTATAACTTTTAATAATATATATATATATATATATATATATATATATATATATATATACAGGGTGTCCACTCCAATCGTGGACCAATAGCTAATTTCTAAACCGTTAGAGATAAGCATATAGTTTATTTAGGAAAAAATCTCCAAATTATGAAAGGAATTTTGGGTCTATTCAATGTTTTTCAAAAAATCAAATTTTGAAAGAGTTACGAAATTTAAATTTTTATACAGCCCTCCAGTCCTATCAATCATATTTAGTAAAACATTCTTGACACTGTAACGTTTAAAACTAAAAAAAAATCACTCTTCTACCACAAAAATTGACCGAGTTATGACGTTTTGAAAAATCAAGATTTTGAAGGATTTCGCATACGGTCCATTGAGCGATCGCTCGATGACGTCATGAAATCATGCAAAATCTTGATTTTTCAAAACGTCATAACTCGGTCAATTTTTGTGGTAGAAGAGTGATTTTTTTTTAGTTTTAAACGTTACAGTGTCAAGAATGTTTTACTAAATATGATTGATAGGACTGGGGGGCTGTATAAAAATTTAAATTTCGTAACTCTTTCAAAATTTGATTTTTTGAAAAACATTGAATAGACACAAAATTCCTTTCATAATTTGGACGTTTTTTCCCAAATAAACTATATGCTTATCTCTAACGGTTTAGAAATTAGCTATTGGTCCACGATTGGAGTGGACACCCTGTATATATATATATATGCTTTGCTCTATATGATTTTTTTCTATAAAATTTGGATTAAAACAAAGCAATTTTCAACCTAATTTTTGGCCAAGGGGAAGGGGCAAACCCCTAAACACCTCTGATACGTCGTGGTAAGCGTGTGTGTGTATTTTTATGCGCTTTTATTTTATTGCGGTTTCGCTGTTAATTAGTTTAGCATTTCTTAAAATTTAAGCTCTCACACTTAAGTGGCCGAGTTGGAAAATTTTTATCTTCTGCGAAATGTAATTTAACGAACTAATCGTTTGGGGTTTTCTGAAGAAGAGGTCGTCGCTCACTGCATGGATCCAGCTGCAAGTGACCAGTAACAGCTGAGGCTTCGGGACAATAGAGCAATCGTTAATCCGATCAATCAATCACGGGAAACATTCATATAATCAATGAATCTCAGATATCGCTAATCCGAAGTATTTATCTCTTTCTTTTACGCATTCGAGTCTCACCATTGGGTATGTGGTTTAAATCATAACAACTTTCCGGACATTGAAACACATTTAATATAAGTATAAATTTGCTTCTAATATAGTATTAAAATACATAAACAAGTGCAATAACATAGAAGAAATAAAGCGTAAACATTTATCTCGAAAACGATACGATTGTACAAACGATTAGCACTTAGTTAATAAAAAATACCTAATAATTTAAAGCGTACTATTTATATAGAACTCCATGATGTTCTTTAAAGGGTAATAAATTAAACAGTAAATCCTTCGAAAATATATTCTTACTATGGTTGTGATACACTCACAGGTGTCTGTGAGTGCTTATGTTTAGTCGTCAATTGCTTCTTTTGATTTCAGTGACGAAATTTCTTTGATTTTCATTAGTAGAAAAATATCTTATAGATTTTGAAAATGAGCCGTCATTTCATGCATTTTGAGTAGCTAAGGGGACAGATAATTAAACTTTGCGGAGGCAGTAAGTGGTGGAACAAAGCGGTTTGTTGATCAATGAAAATATTTCAAACTAATGAATAAAATATTTCCGTTTCGAGCCATTATCTTGACAATAAATCATTTGCATCGAGCCAACTTTGCTTTGCAACCCCCATTCTCTAAAGAGACAGTGCCAAAAATATGTATAATTTATCTCTTTCCAGAAGAACTCTGAAAAATCAGTGTGTGTTTCACCAAAAAAGAATAAGAAAAAAAAAAACAGAAACATTTGTAAGATTTGAAATAAGGAGGACATTTTTATCATTTATTATAACCAGCAATGATTCGCTCTATCCCTCTTTCTCCTAAGATAAGCAAAGCACATTTCTATTTGGACATTTCATACTCGCGGATGGTGCATTAGTTTTCTCTTTGAATAACAAACGAAAGTTTTTCGATAGGTTTTGTTGAATAATACCCCATGCAAGATATTTGAAGGGAAAGTTCGTTGTTTCTTTTTCTAGCTTTTCATATGCTATTGTTAAAAATAAACAAATCGGAAAATATGTCAACTGTTTAAGCAATTGTATTTTTAAATCAAACTTATTATTAATTGTTATATTTTAATAGCTTTGTCTTATCTTATTACATAATCAGTTTAATACAGAAAAAAAATAACTCTCAGCTGCAGTTTCTAATTAGAAACCGCTCATTACATGTTTTATTATTTTAAACATATTTTATTTATGCTTTTATTATATTTATTAGAGAAACTAAAGTTAGCACTTTAATGAAACATTTCTTCTCAATTTAAAAATAAAAGTATTTATGATTAGTTTCTGCCTTTTCTAAACTAATAAATGCCAATTCATTTTAATTAAAAAAATGAAATATTGATACTTTATACTTAAAATTACGTTGATACATACTGTGGGGGCAAAACATTTCACAAAATAAAAATGAATTCAAGTAACAAAGATATAGAAGAAATAGAAAATGTTTTGGTTTTTAAGCAAAATGCGTATTCAGCGTATTTTAAGTATTAACTAGCGAATTTCAGTTTCTTTAAAGAGTTTAATGTTTCTTATGTAAAAAGCAATCATATCGCACAATAGCATTAAATTTCCATTGATTTAAAAAAAAAAAGTCCCCTTTCATTCTCGGTGCGCGATATTGCAATAGTTAAGACTATTTTCCTTCATGTACCGCAGCTTACGACTTGTATTAAATGTTGCTGCTGCTAAATATATGCTATGCATAACATCACTTTTTCCATTTAAAACAAATCACCATACATGTTTAGGGTTTCTGTTTAAACAGAAAAAATATAAATAAATACCATTTATTCTCGACATTAACATTTAAGTAGAAAAGTTTGCTAATGTCCCATTACATATGAAATCCATTTATTGCAAAAATTTAGCCAGTAAAAAAGTAACTATTTTTAATTTTGCATCCCATTATGATATTATACTATAATAAATGAAGTGAAATATCTTTTAACTGATTGTGCACTATAGGAAAGTCTTACAATCTTTATTTAACAAAATTTTCAATCTTCCTTCCCCCTCCCCCCCACCTTTTTTCTTTTTTCATAAAACCCCAAAGCGGATTTGCCAGGACTTCGCAAAAGCCTTCAGCCATAAAAGGTGTTTCAATCGATATAAGCACAGTGCATTTTCTTCATTCAGGTTTCAGTGAAAAGCGTCGAATGGTGAAGTTTATCGAAATTATGACAGAACAATTTTACACTATGTTGTAAAGAGCCGAATATAGTGGGGAAACATGGTTATTCAATTTAAAGTATATTTTAAAGATATATCGATGTTAAGTATTTAATCAAATATTTTACACTACCGTATTTTTTTTTCTTTTTATTAAACTACACTTTTCCTTCAAATTCTGCAATGTACGGGAAATAATTTGACAAGCAGTTTAATGATTTATGTACTGAGATTCATTTTTCCAAAACGTTTTCTTCAAAGCGTTATATGAAATATTTATTTTATATTTTTGATTTTCTCCTCATTTTATGGTAGTATTCTCTCTAACCTTGTATAACAGGGAAGCTTGTTTTTAATACATAAAAGCTTTATTTACTATTGTGAGAATTTTGA
>JAXGGA010010084.1:0-48529 GCA_038373865.1 Uloborus plumipes
ATCATGAATCTGCTAAACAATTCTTAATGGCAGATTCACCATGGCGCAAATTTTGACGAGGGAAACCCGAGACATCCAGGTCCCGAAGCCTGTGAATCCACTTAACAAAAAAGGCGCAGTATAGCCTAAAAACTTTTTCGCCCAGGGTTGTATCCAGAGGGGGGGGGGGGCAACGGGCCCGGGTCCCCCCTCCTCCCGGAACCCAAAATGTTTTGTGATGAAAAAATATATTTTGTTTTGTAAATTTCAAATGGCAAAAAAAAGGGGGGGGGGGGAAGAAAAGAAAAAAGGAAGTTATTTCGTTTTAATTTCGCAACTATTAAACGAATGAAAATTTGAAGAAGTGTAAACAAATTTGACTATTCAAATTCTCATTAGTTGCAAAACATACTTGAAAGCAAAAATTATTATTTTTTTTATTAAATTATATTTAATCAATTCAAGCTCGAGCGCTCAAGGCAAGCTACTGTCAGTTTGATCGGCGGACACCCCTCCCTCATAAAGCTTAGGGGGGGATTTCTACCTCCCCCTAAGGACCGGGCCCCTAGTTTCCGACTAGTCTGACATTGTTTATCAGAAGCCCTGATTCAATTAAGGGGGTATTTTTGTTGGTCCCCATTTATAAGCATCTGAACCCTTGGGGGATTTTAACAGCTAAACATGGTTCCATCAACAATAAGACCACATAAAAGCGGATACGTGCACAGACCCGTTTGTTGGGGGCCCTAATCCTGGAAAGAAATTACTTTACAAAAATTTCATTTACAAATGCTTGAAAAACTTGAAAAGTTTGTTAATTGCAGCTAGGGTAAGTGCCAGGCGCGGATCCAGAGGGGGGGGGGTCATGGTGGCTCATGACCCCCCCCCCCCACCATTTTTTGTACCCAAAAAATTGCACTTTAAAAACACCCCCCCCCTCTTTCCGAAAATGACCCACTCCTTAGCCAGAAGCTGGATCCGCCCTTGGTAAGTGCTCCAGTAGTCGGCCATTTAAGAGATCTTTTGTTGATCTTGGCTAACCTATAACTTTCAGCTGTCAATACAGCAACAAAAACAAGGTAAAACTTTAGAATGAACCTTTCTGATAGTGAATCACCTACTTGTTTCAGAAATTAAAAATAAAAATATATATACGTTAAAATCCAGGCTGTTGTCAACACTAGTAAATGCTCCAGTAGTCGGCCACAGAATCATCTTAGCTGAAAAATAAGCAGAATCGCAATCTTGAATGACGGGCACACCATTCAAAATGAAATGACTCATTACTAATTCAAAAAAAGTACCCAAAACTTAACTGCCACTGGTTGATGATTGAGGATAGGTACATGAATGTGTGAATGCGTCATATCTGATTTTGAATTAAAAATGTACTATTTATGAGCAGTTTTATGTCATTGTGGCCGACTACTGGAGACTGGCCGACTACTGGAGCACTTACCTCCCAAGTAACACTGAAACGCAACCTTTACGTTTCATTACGTTACAATTGGTTGACAGATCGTTACTGTTTTCCAGGCAACGTGATAACACGCTATTTTGAAGATTCGTCACAAAAACAAAATTTTGAAACGCAACATTACGTGGCAAATTAATTATACTTGAAACGTTGACAAACATGCTGAAAGATAACGCAACATCACGTTGCTTATCGTTGTTTGCTACATCCACTGCTCAACTATCTTATAAACCTTGAATTTAAAACTCTTTAAAAAGTGCTTCAATTCTATTTGTTATCAAATAAATAAACCGTGACTTAAACTATGAATGGCCAGAATACTCTCTCACTAATTATTTTTTAAATCTCTACACTATTTCTTGTAAAGCATTTTATGCGCTTTACTCTATTGGTCATTTTAAGTGCTGTGTTTGTCGGTGAGTTGGAGAACTGATCAAAAACTACAACCCTCGTTCTTCCTCTCTGTCGATTAATGTCAATCTTTTGTTAAACTACATTAAAAAAAAAAATATTTTGATTGATCTTAATTTTCAAAAGAATGTAGAACATTTATAAGGTTTTTTCTTGCCTATTTTTCCAACACATTTTTGACGTCCCAATTGCCCCGTATAAAGCCTCAAAATGCAAAATTTTTTTTTCGAAAATTTCACAAATTTTTCACCTTTGTCCGTCACGTCCGAAGAACCTCTTCGTGACGGATTGGAGGTCGGAGGTGAAAAGTTTCGCGCATTCGCTATAGCTCCGTCCGACATTCACGTGACTGTATTCCCCCACAAGTGAAAAAGAGTGCGCACCTGGCGAGAGCCAATGAAATCGCTGTCGAAAAACCGGACGGTTGTCGGAGCCGACGACATTAAGCATTCTAGAATGGTGACGGATAACGATTATTCGGCGTGCTGTCATGGCAACGGATTCCGAAAACCAGTTTAGCAGCGAAAAATTGAAGAATTCAGTTCAGACGGCAGGAACGGTCGTAATGTAAATAGCGTTTTAGTTTAATCGGCACAGACGGATGTGCCAATTAAACATTCATTGGGGGTGGGTAAAATCTAAGTTAAAAGTTGAGTAATTTCCTTAAAAAATACTGTGAGTAACGACGAAAAAAGAAGGGGTGAGAGAGGGGTAATGAATAAAAAATGAATAGATGAATAGAAAACAAGATAGAGATACAGAGGAAGGGTGAAATGATGTTTTTTTTTTTTTTTTTTTCAATTCAGTCTGCGGATTTCGCTAACTTTTCTGAAATTCTACGAAATTGAAAATAATAGACCTTTCCAAATGATTTTCTTTTAAAATTTTTAATAAATATTTTACAGCACTCTACACTCAAAAAATCCACTCTCAATTGTTCATGCGATTTTCCCAAAAGTAATAATGAAACAGAATTTGAACGCGTGAGACGTGAATTTCCATAGTACGCAATGCACGGATTAGATGGTGCAGTAATATTCCAAGTTGAACTAATGGTGTTTCTATTCAACAACATTTTTAGCTTTTTTTCCCATTAAGTCAAACAGTTAGGTTTCGATGAATAAATTTAATTGTTTAAAACCAGGGCCGGATTAACGTCCATTTACGCCCGAGGCCAAACTTAAAAACTGCGCCCTACCTCACGCATCCGAACTCAATCGAAATCGTATCCCCTCATTACCATTTGATGAAATTAAAGATGAGTTTCTTTTTTTCTTTTTGTTTTCCTTTAATGCACAAAAAAGGAAGGTCCTTATGTGATCTCTGTGAAATTTTTCAAAATTGAAAATTTCAAAATTTAATTTTAAGGCATTTATTGGAAAGTAATGAGATAACTCGCCCTGGGGCAATTTTACGGGTATTTTTAAAGAACTGATATTTTTAAGCAAAAATTCAGGTATTTTGTTATATTCGAAGCAAAGAATACGTTAAACAAGCGATCTTTTCTCCAGGATAATTGTATTTTTTAAGCTGTATTTAATGGTATCATTGAATTTTTGAAATTCCTTTTGGATGATTTTTAAAAATGTGTTGGAAGTATGGTAACTGACTGACATTTTAAAAAGTATCATGTCAGTCAATTACCTTTTTTTTCATAATTTTTCTAAAATTATGCAAAATGTGTTTTGAAATTTTAATTATTCCATTAAATTCAAGGAGAAAAGATCGGTTGCACAACGTGTATTTTGCTTTAGATGTTACAAAATACATACTGCTTTTGTCCTAAAAATGACAGTCACATACCCGTGGAATCCCTCCTCCCCTCCGGAAATTTTCACAATTGAAGTTCTACATACGCAATTGCAAGTCATATTTGATGATGTTAGAAAAGGGAATAAGTTCGAGAACTCCTTCCTACATTTCGAAAATTTTGATGAACTTTAATGATAATGGGGAAAGGCGGAAATCGGGAGAAGTCTCTCGGAACTTTTCGAAGTTGAGGTCCTAGAATGCCATTTTAGAAGGTTATTTTTTATTCGGGACAATCGGTAACTGTAGTACGACATTTTTTCGAAATTGAAGACCAAAAACATTGTGGGGCATTCCCTATGTTGTTAGAGAAATGGATGAGGTTTAGCCATTCTCCCCAGAAAGTTTTCGAAATTTTAGTCCTAAATAAGCAACGAGAAACTATCTTTGAGGACATTAGGAGAAACGACAGTGTTCGGTAATTCGTTTCTGTAAATGTTTCGGAACTGAAGCCCTGAAAACAACTAGACGATTTGAATAGCGTTAGATGAGGACTGAATGCCGGGGGGGGGGGGGGGGCTCTCTGGGAAAAATTTTAAAATTGAGACCTTAAACACGAGGTCTTAGACGATTTTTAATGAGGTGGGGAGAGGCCTGAAGTCAGGGTCACTTCCCAAAAAAGTTTTCGATCCTGCTGACTAAAAACGGAATTTTAAATAATATTTTATGATATGGAAGTGAGGCGTTTGAGAGCTTTCCATAGAAAAAGTTTCGAAATTGAAGCTCTAAATATGCATTTATAGGAACTCAAATGCATCTGACAGGGCTGGCGCTGAGTGAAAAGATGGGGATTAGGGACTCAACTACGAAAATTTTCAAAATTTTAGACCATCTTCAAAATGTTGGGAGAATAAGGGGGGAGGGTCTTCTATTTAAAACATATTTCGAGGCATCTCCTGTATTTTTTTTCCATTTGGCTTAGATCTTCGTGATAATATTTTGAAGGAGAAAAAACAACTGACGTAATTATAAGTAATATATACAAAGTTTGAGTGTATATAAAGTATATAGTACCAGGGGACCGAGCCCGCTCGGTAAAAAAAAAAAAAAGAGGTTTGTAAACTTGTGTTTTTGCTAAAATGCGAAGTACTTGTTTAGATTGCGAAGTACTTGTTGCAATTACGCATTTAAAACAGCCGTAATTTGTTTTAAAAACACAACCTTATTTAATCCATGCTCACCATAAAATCACACGCAATTTCGTTTCATTTTGCGCCGAAGACGCGGAAGGTGTTGATGAGAATGGATGCATAGTCCCTGTTCTCCAGTACGCATTTTGTTCCAGTTGGTTTTGACTTTCATTTTACTTCACACTTCAAGGTTCCCCCCGTACATACCACAACTCGTGGTTTAACCGGGATGGGGCCCTGAACAGCGCTTTGTTGATTTTTGAACCAGGCCCTAGGGCCGAGCAAACCCTTGGCCCAGCATCCCCCAGAGGTATCGTTTCACTTGGAGGATTTTATGACCACGAACATTTTTAACGTCCCTCAGCCATCATTAATGACGACGGTGGATCTTTTATCGGCTTGGCTTCCTCTATAGGATCGGCCCGGGACCCTCCAGTTACGAGTCCGACGACTAACCGATCGGACTACCGCGGCCCACACCCAATTCTAACTTTGGATGAATCCTAGTTTAAGGTCCGGCGATAAATTATTAAATCTGGCAACCACAGAATTATCATTGGATGATTGGATTGTTTGGCGATTTTATGCTAAATGATTGCAACCTTAAGCTACAGTCTGAAAAAAATCGCCAAACCCGGACCCTAAAGTAGGATTTTACCCTAACTTTATTTTGATTGATCTTCTTTAAATTTCAAAAACAATAATAAAACAATAATAATTCTAACGTGTTGCCAAAACTCATTTGAAAAATACCATAAAAATTTAAATTTACGCTGATGTGATTAAATATGAAATCCATTGTTATAATAAAACGTGGTTGCTGTGAACAGTAACAATAAGAGTAATCATAAAGAAAATAGCGAAAGAAAGCTCGTCAAACTTTTAATGAAGACACAAAAAACCGCGTTTTTACAGAAAAAACGCAGATGTAGATGAACTCAAAAACCAAAACTTTATCTAAATACAAAATTTTATCAAAATCGTTAGAGCTGTTTTCGAGATCCGAAATATATATATACCAGAATTGCTCGTCTAAATATATTAGATAGATGTAATTTTGTTTCGAAACTTAATATTTTAAGAAAATTGAATTTCATATTTATTGATTTTTTACCTGAAATATCTTACTAAACACTCTTGAGGAGGAAAAAAAGTATTTTAAAACGAACTATCACACTTTTATACTCAATTTTGAAATCGTACTTGAAAAGTAAAAAGTAATCTGATTTTTATATAATGTAAGTTACCATAAAATTCAACAGATGTCGGTGGACAATCATCACTGCTTTTATTCCATGGCTTTTGAATAAATGAAACAGCCTGTATAAGACACTTATCTAGTGAAGCCTTGCTTTAACGTTTCAACAACAATAACAATTTAACGTTGCCAAATACCATAAAATTTAAACTCGCGCTGATGTGATTAAATATGAAATCCATTGTTATAATTAAACGTGGTTGCTAAGAAACAGTAACAATGAAAATAATCATAAAGAAAATGGCGAAATAAAAGCTTCTCAAACTTTCAATGAAGGCAAGAAAAATACGGGTTTTTTGTGAAAACTCGCGTTTTTACAGAAAAAACGCCGACGTAGATGAACTCAGAAACCAAAACTCTATCTAAATACAAACTTTTATCGAAATCATTAGAGCCGTTTTCGAGATCCGAAAAATAAATAAATAAATAAATATATAGTACCAGGGGACCGAGCCCGCTCGGTTAAAAAAAAAAAAGAGGTTTGTAAACTCGTGTTTTTTTCTAAAATGCGAAGTACTTATTTAGATAAACTTGAAAAGCATTTTTAAGCCTTTGGTTGCAATTATGCTTTTAAAACAGCCGTAATTTGTTTTTAAAAACACAATTTTATTTAATCCATGCTCACCGTAAAATCACACCCAATTTCATTTCATTTGGCCCCTAAAGCGCGGGAGGGGTTGATGAGAATGGATGCAGAGTCCATGTTCTCGGTTCCATTTGGTTTTGACTTTCACTTGACTTCACACTCCAAGGTTCACCCCGTACATACCACAACTCGTAGTTTAACCGGGATGGGGCCTTGAAGAGCGCTCTGTTCATTTTTGAACCAGGCCCAAGGGCCGAGCAAACCCTTGGCCCAGCATCCCCAAGAGGTATCGTTTCACTTGGAGGATTTTATGACCACGAACATTTTTAACGTCCCCAGCCACCATTAATGAAGACGGTGGATCTTTGATCGCCTGGGCTTCCTCTATATGATCGGACCGGGACCCTCTCGTTACGAGTCCGATGACTTACCGATCTGACTACCGCGGCCCACACCCAATTCTAACTTTCTTTTGATCGATCTCTTTTAAATTAAAAAAAAAAAAAAAAACAATAAAATTCTAACGTGTTGCCAAAACTCGTTTGCCAAATACCATAAAAATTTAAATTTACGCTGATGTGATTAAATAGATGAACTCAAAAACCAGAACTTTATCTTAATACAAAATTTTATCAAAATCGTTAGAGCAGTTTTCGAGAACCGAAATATATATGTACAAGAATTGCTCGTCTAAAGATATTAGATAGATGTAATTTTGTTTTGAAACTTAATATTTTAAGAAAATTGAGTTTCGTATTTATTGATTTTTTACCTGAAATATCTTACTAAACACTCTTGAAGAGGAAAAAAAGTGTTTGAAAACTATAACTGTAACACTTTTATACTCAATTTTTAAATCGTACTTGAAAATGAAATAATCCGATTTTTATATCGTGTAAGTTACCATAAAATTGAATAAATGTCGCTGGACAATCACCACTGCTTTTAACCCATGGCTTTTGAAGAAATGAAACAGCCTGTATAAGACACTATCTAGTGAAGCCTTGCTTTAACATTTCAAAAAACAATAACAATTTAACGTTGCCAAATACCATAAAATTTAAACTCGCGCTGATGTGATTAAATATGAAATCCGTTGTTTTACTGAACGCGGTTGCTAAGAGACAGTATAACAATGATAGTAATCATAAAGAAAATGGCGAAAAGAAAGCTTCTCAAACTTTCAATGAAGGCACAAAAAAAAAAACGGGGTTTTTTGTGAAAACTCGCGTTTTTACAGAAAAAACGCCGACGTAGATGAACTCAGAAACCAAAACTCTATCTAAATACAAAATTTTATCGAAATCTTTAGAGCCGTTTTCGAGATCCGAGAAATAAATATATATATATAAATAAATAAATATATATACAAGAATTGCTCGTTTAAAGATATTAGATATACAGGGTGTCCACTCCAATCGTGGACCAATAGCTAATTTCTAAACCGTTAGAGATACGCATATAGTTTATTTAGGAAAAAATCTCCAAATTATGAAAGAAATTTTTGGTCTATTCAATGTTTTTCAAAAAATCAAATTTTGAAAGAGTTACGAAATTTAAATTTTTATACAGCCCCCCAGTCCTATCAATCATATTTAGTAAAACATTCTTGACACTGTAACGTTTAAAACTAAAAAAAAAATCACTCCTCTACCACAAAAATTGACCGAGTTATGACGTTTTGAAAAATCAAGATTTGGCATTATTTCATGACGTCATCGAGAGATCGCTTAAGGGACCGTATGCGAAATCCTTCAAAATCTTGATTTTTCAAAACGTCATAACTCGGTCAATTTTTGTGATAGAAGAGTGATTTTTTTTTTAGTTTTAAACGTTACAGTGTCAAGAATGTTTTACTAAATATGATTGATAGGACTGGGGGGCTGTATAAAAATTTAAATTTCGTAACTCTTTCAAAATTTGATTTTTTGAAAAACATTGAATAGACCCAAAATTCCTTTCGTAATTTGGAGATTTTTTCCTAAATAAACTCTATGCTTATCTCTAACGGTTTAGAAATTAGCTATTGGTCCACGATTGGAGTGGACACCCTGTATACAAGAATTGCTCGTTTAAAGATATTAGATAAAGTAGTTTGAGTGCAAAATAATCAATATATTCTGCAGAGGTGC
The DNA here is from genome assembly GCA_038373865.1 of Uloborus plumipes. Lineage (NCBI taxonomy): Eukaryota > Metazoa > Arthropoda > Arachnida > Araneae > Uloboridae > Uloborus > Uloborus plumipes. The sequence continues at coordinate 8,783 of JAXGGA010010084.1, forward strand.
CTCGACATGTGGTCATTGCTAACTCCCGAAAATTTCCTTATTCGGCAAATAATGTCTGCCAGTTTGGCAAATTTGGAAATAACAAATCAAAAATTTTTTGTAAGGATGTCTAATGTCTCTTTTCGTTAAGTGTTGATACTTGTGCATGCTCGTATTTTATTCTGAACGAAAATTTGAAGTTTCATTCGGTAAATTTACTTCCCCCTCCCAAAAGTTTTAACTTTGGGCTCCCCTATTAATTGGCAGTCCTAAATAAATATGAATTAATAAATTATTAATTTCAAAAAAAAAAAAAAAAAAAAATATTGACATGATTTATAGAGAGAAAAATTGTTTCATAAATAAGTTTTATATTGACCATTGTCTGTACCATGGCTTTTACTAATTTTCCTGTGCGCCATATTTTCAAGAAATGATTGTTTAAATCAAAGGTATGGAAAAGTATCAGCCAAGGGCGGATCCAGAAATGTTCCAAGGGAGGGTCAATTGATATTTTTTCCCTACTTGTGCCCTTTTTTTCCCACCATACATCCTTAATAACGCATGTTTTTACAAATGTTTTGGTCTTCAATTTCGAAAAATTTTCAGATCAGAGCTCTGAATCCCCACTCTTTCCCTTAATATCATCAAAAGTCAACTAAAATTCCCTTTTTTTAAACTTCAAAATCTAAAAACTGCTGAAAGAGAGTTCCTCAAGGGAGGGGCGATCGCCCCCATTGCCCCTCCCTTGTATCCGCCCTTGGTATCAGCTTAGACCGGAAAATGAATTACCTCAACTCACGCTTTACGTCCCCTTCCCCTCCAATTGTTTTTTTTTTGCTGAATTGGCATTTTGCTATCCCTTCTAGTTGAATTTTTTTCTCAATATATTTTATAGCGCTTTGCTTTGCGTTCTTGTTTTTTTTTCTTTTTTTTTCTTTCTTCCTTTATTTTTTGTTTACTTATTTTTACAACGAACTGTGTATTAATTTTTTCCTCCGATATATGCGCCCTTACGAGCTTGCGCCCCTAGGCCAATACCTAGGATGGCCTATTGGGTAATCCGGGCCTGTTTAAAACTTGTCCACGATTCGCTCATAATAAACAGCGCGACATCATACTACCGATTATCGGTTTTCGCACCAGAATAGAAAATACCCGTTACCCAAGCTTCGAGACGAGCAAAAAAATAAAATCCAATTTAGAAATAAAGTAATATTTCCAATAACAGAATCATGTCTTAAGATATCAGAATATGATTGAAGGAACATAAAATCGATACTAACTTTTGTAGATGGAGCACGGAATTCTTATTTAATCCAGAAAAAAAAAATAGATAAAATATTTGCCAAGGTTATTGTTTCAATTTCAAACACATTGAAGTCGATCAGGTTAAGGACAATTGATTCAATCTCACGAAAAAAAAAGCTCCTTGAGAAAACGTAACATGCAAACTCAAGGTCCAGAAAAATGTTAGGTCCGTAACGATTTTTGATTTGACTCAAAAAACATTTATTCTGTCACTTAATTCCAAATCTTAAACGTATCAAATTATATCAAAAAATAAGTAAATATTAAATAAGTAAAATAAATTTAAAAAAAATAGTTTCGTACGCCCAACTATTGAAAGGCACATTCAATCGTTTCTATGATGGCTATAACGTTAACAGATCGCGTGGTTTTAGCGTACATATTCCCATTACGGATGCTCCCCCCCATCCCGCAGGAAAATCATATTAGTCTGTGAGTACAGTAGCGAAAGAACGTCGATCATGAAGCAATCGGGACGTATTGAAAAGATAGCTTTAAAAAAAAAAAAAAAAAAACAGAATCAGTCCGCAAAAATGGCAAGGGTGTCACCCCCCCCCCCCTCATTTCCAAAAGGCGAGCTGGCAGCTATCGTCTAAAATATTCGGAAAGCTAACATAAGAATGAAATACTCCCAAAAATGGAATAAATACGTCCTGAAAATTTCAAGAACCCCTGCAAATAACGTCAAAGATTAAGCAGTGATACGTGATCACTAACATATAGTTTACTAGCTGATGTGCCCGGCGTGGAGCGGGTTTAATTGCAACATGCCACATCCACATGAAAATAAATATAAGACTTTCAACTAAGCCCAGTAGAATCATATTTCTTAAAGGTATTTTTTGTGACCACGCGGTTGATTAACTGGGTGTGAAGGAGAACGTGAAATCAAACTTAAATGCGTTATTTATTTTATTCGTGTGATTTTGCTGAAAATCACTTTACATTTTCTATGTGTTGCCAAAATCAATTCCCTTTTTATTTACCCTGTTAGCGATTATTGGCATAGATGAATATAAAAATCCTAAGAAAGCAGTGAGTTTCATACTTACTCCAGAGAAGACTTGATTCAAAATTTTCATCATGATTACTATTAATATTGTTGTTGCGAGGCAACCAAATTTTGCAACAATGGGTGGAGAATTTAATCATCTAATGGAGAAATGACATTAAAATTTACTATTTTCCATAATAACTTTTTTAAACTAAGCTTTTTAGAAATAAATTATAGCTTATCCTGCTCCCTGTTACTGTAGCTATCTATGGTGAAAAAATGGTTAAAATTGGTCCAGTAGTTTGGAAGATTACCCCGGACATACGTACAAAAAGTAGTCATTTATGTATATAGATTACATGGTCAATTCGTAAATTATTCCGGTGGTGTAGCGAAGAATTATTATACATCACACACCCACACACATATAGTAGCGGATAAAAAACTGCACATAGGCGTAATTTGGCCTCGAAAAGTGGGGGGGGCAAACTTTTTGTAAGGGTTTCTTTTTTCAATTAAAATAATGCAAAATGTACTTTTTCAAAAAAAAAAAAAGATAATAATAATAATAAAATAATCATAATAAAAATAAATAAATAAACAAATAGTAATAATAATGATGATGATGATAATAATAAAATCAAAAAATCGAAAAACTTTTTACGAAATGTATGTGTTAAATGTTTTAAAAACAGAACAAGGCAACAGAGACGAGAAGAGTAAATCTTACTCTCTGTTACTGAGAGTATATCTTAAAGAAAACCTACAGAGGGATTAGTTGCTAAAATTTCACATGTGAAATAGGCATTGTTCATTCATTCGGTCAACTTCTGGAAGTACATTTACTAATCTTAATGAATTCAGGAAACATAAATTAGTAAAAGCGATATTGATTTAACCATTGTTGGGAGCAAAAGGTCTTATTAGCAATGGTAACATTTGGAAGAAAAATTTTCTTTCACAAGGATTCGAAACCAACATCTTTAAAGTGTTAAAGCTAATCAATTAAGATTCAAAAAAATGGAAAAGCTGGGTGATAAACATAGAATGTGAAATGACTCGTCGAATCGAAACTGTATTGCAACCAATAAAATTTTTTGCACTGAAAAACTCAATATGTTTGGCAACAACCATTCCGTATTCCTAAACTAAAAATTTATTCTTTCCATTTTTTTTTTCAACAGGTAGGTCTTGAAATCTTATCGATTTCTAAAATCAATCTCAGTTCTTACTGGTTTTTTAATCCATGCTATACAAAAAATCTCTGCTCTAAGAATCAAATTTACATACACTGAGTCATAACGTGTGCAACAAGTCAGGAATATCAAAAGCTATAAACTAAAATGTGTAATCAAAAGTTATATGTATTACCAAACAGCAAAAAGGAAATAAAAATTAGTTTAAATTTACAAATTAAATGTATTAACCATGAAAACAAGTATAAATCTGACAAAAAAAAAACATATTCAACCAAGCACTAATCAAGGGTAAGGCGCCTTCCTTTCATCTCTGCCTTTGAAGAAAATGCATTGATGACAGCATCTTTATCTATTATAATGTCCCTTTCAATGTTCAATAACGCAAGGTCTGATAATCTTTCTTGCCCTGTTGTGCAGCGCAGATACGTTTTGAGTCTTTTTAATGAAGAAAAGCTTCTTTCACTTGATGCGGTGTTCATTGGTATGCATAAGAAAGTTTTATACAATGTATGAAGACTTATAAATCCATTTCTTATATCGTATTGCTTAATTAATGTATTTGATTTTGTTTTCCAAGTTATCCGTCTCTGTTGAGCTTTTAAATATGCGATTAAAAATTTGAACTTCAGCTTTGATTTCTTCTAAATTTAAACCGTACAAATTGGAAATCAGTTCCAAACTTTGGATTCTAGGTTCATTTTCTGTCAAGACATCTGAAAATGCCACAATTGCTCAATTTCATTAATAATTACATCTAAAACTTTAAAATAATTTTCGATTCTATAGTGGTCTTTCGGAGTAGTTGTAGATTGTTTATCTCCGCCTTCTAATTTCTGGGGCACACGCTTGTGTCTTTGAATGTGAGGAGGTTTAAATCCTATAGCTGTAGAAAGATCGGAAGTATTTTTCCACAAATTTTCAAACTCTTGATCTGTTCTAAGATTTTTTAAGATACTCTTTGTTTCCTTGACCATTTTTAATACGTTGTTATAATTTATTTTTGGTGCCTGTAAATATTTAGACAAAATGTTAAGAGATAAAAGTAGAAAGACTAACCTATTTGTTAGAGATCTATTATCTTCTACTTCGTAACTTTTTATCTTTTTGCCAAACTTGGAAGAAACTGGAGATGGATCTTCTGACACTGCAACTCTAAACTCTAGTATTGACTAGTGGCTTGACGTGCCCTATACCCTTGTAGAACCGAATCAACAAGTGGACTCTTTTTCCAATCAAAATTCAAAATTAGTTTCATCAGCGTATCCTAATTAACAGGGGCTCAAGGTGTAGGCGTGCATCTTTTTAAGGACAATTTTTTCGATTGGTGGGATATAGGGGTGCGACATCGAAGGCAAAACATCGATGTTTCAAGACATCGATGTTTCAAAATTAAGACATCGATGGTATTGATATATCGACTAAAAACCATCGATGTTTTCAAACATCGATGTTTCAAAACATCGATCTTTTTTATAAAAAATACTTACATATTTAAATGTACAGTAATACAGTAACTCCCAATACATTGCGCCTCTTTATATCACTCAATTAGATTTATCTTTTGTCTCCTGAAAAACATCAACCGTATGATATCGATGTCAATTTTAGAACATTTTTTTTAGTGAGATAGATACTGCAACTGTTTATTGACTGTATAACTTTTATTTATCGCATATTTTTATGAATTTTTTTTGTTCAAATATAAAATACCGTTAACGAAAAAAATTTCTAAAGCAAAACAAAAACAACGATGTTCATCGTTGACCGTAAATCATCGGTAGTAATTAAAAAAAAAAAAAAAACTATTTCAATACGATAGATATTGCAACAACTGTTAAAGATGAATCTTTTTTATTGTATATTTTTATTGCTTTTTGCTGAAGTGTAAAGCAGACATCGAAAGAAAAAAAACATTGAACGCGCAACAGTGATCATTAAAAGACATCGACCTTAAAACATCGATGGTAACTGAAAAACGTCTTCTAACGAGATTGATAGTGCAACGGCGGATTAACGATATAACTTTTGGTCGCATATCTTGATGATTTTTTTTTTTTTTTTTTGCTGAAATATAAAACATTCACATAAAGAATAATAATGAACAAGATAAAATTTAAAAAAAAAATGCCGAAAGCAAATTAGAAATGTCTTAGAAACATCGAGAGCAAAACATCGATAATAATCATAGAAAATGTTTTCTAATGAGATAATACTGAAACTTCTGATTAAGGATGAAAACTTCTCAATACGTCTGCATATCGCATATTTTTATCAAGCGTTTTTTGCTGGATTATAAAACATCGACATCGAGAAAAACATCGAACCCAAAACATCGATGTTGGGAAAACATTGACCCTCAAACATCGATGGTAAAAACATCGATGTTTCCAAAATATCGACATCGATGTCGCAGCCCTAGTGGGATATATGTTGCTGTGACACATGCTCAGATAGACTAGACATTCTATTTGCTAATTAACCGGAGACAGATAGTCTATACACGCCTCCTAGTTTTGCGGTATACCACACACATGCATAGTAAAGCAATAAAAATTAACTTAATTAATAATCCGACAACTGACAAAGGCAATCCGACAACACACGTACATATTGTGAAGCGATAAATAAAGTACTAAAGGTTACCGGATTACCTATAGAAATAACCCGACAATGGTAATCCGACAAAGTCAAGTAGCTGTACCTTTCCATTCATGAGAAATTTTGTTGTCTGCGGCGTCCAGTTATTCATAACTTGAATGAAAAAATCGTGGGAAAGAGTTAGATATTCCCATACGCCTTCCAATGGTGGTCTGATCTAGATCTTAGTCTGATCCATATAATAGTGGAAGAAACTAATAATAGCCAATAGCTTCCATAAATAATGACAGATGTTAAAGAACACTATCTTAACTCTTTATACCAAGATAAGCTTCAAGTCCTTCTCACAACTTTAAAGGGACTGACTTCCATGAAACCATCAAGGATCCAAGGCACCGTCAAAGCTGAAAGATTACCTTGAGCGTCAACTCGGGAGCCGGCTCTCAATGGAATCATGCCCACCGTAGGTCAGCTTAAACTGTAGAATCAATGGAATCAGAACTGTGTTCCGGGCTTCGGCTACATCTAAATAACTACAGCGGATTGTCAGTGTTGCAATTAAAAAAAAAAAAGGGAAGTAAAAACAGAGAGAGGGCTAATCTGAATCAGAGTCGAGGGGGGACTGTACTGTAACATTTATTTTAAAAAATGTCATGTAAATGTTTCTTTACAAAATAATAAAAAGAAATTGAAAAAGAAAAACATCAATTAAATTTGCCAAACAACTTTCAAGTATCAGCTACAAGTATTGTTTTATTATGCAATTTTATCATCTTTTTTCGTTCAAATTGCTTTTTTCAAAGATACCTTAAGCAACGTAAATTAAACAGATTTTGTCCTTTCAGGGCCCCTTGTTTGACCATGTGTGTCTAGGGAGGTCTTATGGATAAAATCAGACCCTATTTATTGCTTAAAAGCATAAGCGTAGCGTCGGGGGGGCACAGGGGGGCACGTGCCCCCCCAACTTGATGGACACTTAAAATTTAAAACCTGAAGTCTTGCAAATCAAAACAAAAATCCTAATCAGAGTATGATTTAGTTTTTTTTTTTTTTCATTTATTTTACTTTAGTATTATACCAGCATGTTTAAAGGTGGGGGGGGGGGGGGGGGCAAGCGGGAATACAAGCCCACAATCAAAATTTTCAAGGTTTGGCACTTTATTTTTTCCGAAACAGTGACGAAAATCAGTGGAAAGATTATTTCCGTTTTCATCACCGCTCACCGGATACCCACTAACACAGCCAGAATTACCGTCTAGAAATATTTTTTAAACTCAAAACAGTCTTTAGGATTGCCAATAATATTAAATGTAAAGCCTCTTAGGGGTACCCCCCATCGAGCCAGATTTTATCCTGACCTTCTCCATTCTTGTTGTATTACTAAAATAATCATTTGGAGAAGTGTGGAATCATAAATCATGCTATTTTGTATAATGCAATGAGAAGCAAAAGTATGTAAATGGAAAAATTCAAGGTTTGAGTAAACGTGGTTAAAGATCAGACCGTAGGCTTTCATTGGAAAAAGTTTTCTGTGTCATGCCATAGATCAGCATTTACCAGGGCTACTAGTATCATCTCTTGCTACAACTCAGATCAGAGGTTCTGCTACCATTTGCCTTAGTTGTCTCAAATTTTTTGATTTTGCCATTTACATCCCTTTGCTTCTGGCTGCCTGATATGGACATTTTTCAGGCATAAATTTTATAATTCTATGTTACTGCTTATTACATTTAAAAAAATGAACTAGAATGTACTTCTTTCACAAACTCTGGCTCGTTGTAAGAGAGAGAAAGATACAGAGTGGAGAAAGATAAAAGACGATCTCTTTATCTTAGGTAATGCAGTGAAAAGTAATTTTTTTTTTTTATGAAATATGGATTTTAGCACAGAATTATTTTTTTATATTTTATCCCAAATAAAAAATATCAATTTTTGAGCGCTTTTTTTGAGCATTTGTCAGTCATTATCATGATAAAAAGAAATGCTAAACGCGCAGGCTAATAACTAAAGAACTCTCATAATGCATAATAAAGAAAAATAGATCTTTTATTCATGTTTAAAAACTATTTTAACTTACCTATTTTGTGTAGTACTTAAGTACATTGTTAAGAACGCGTTTATACTTAAAAGCTATGACAAACTGAAGAATACTTTTTTTTACTTATGATCGTCTTCAATATTTTCCTTTCTTTTTTTTCAAAACTTACTTTTGAATCTTTACAATTTTTGTCATTGTAATATAACTTATTCCTGATTGAGCAAAGATATTTGTTCTAACTTTTTTCTGTTTTATTTTTTTTTCTTTCTTTTTCCTTTTTTTCAATTGATATAATTTTAATTTATTTGGTTGCTTGCTATTTTTTGCTTCAGTTGTGTTTTCATAATTTTGATGAGTGCGCATCTCATGACTACTTTTTTCGTTGCCTGTATACTCTCTTTTTTTTTTTTTTTTTGCAAAAAGTGATCTATTTCTTCCTACATTGGATGTCAAGTTAGACCACTAGGGTCAAAGGCAGTGTTCTTAACTACTATTGCAAGTTTTACCCTTAAAATAACTTTGTTAAATGTGAAACATTTCAGAAACTTTTCAGATTTAATATTTGTTATCCTCTTTCCCTCTTCTCTCGTTCTTATTCCTAGTTGATTAATGTCAATGTCAGCAATTTCTGAAAGCACAAGCCATTTTAATTTTAATCGAATGTAAAATTTTTAAGAGGTTTTTATTTGCCTCGTTTTTCCTCATATTTTTAGTCTCAACTACTTCATTTAATGACTCAAAATACAGAATTTCACTCGTATTTTTCTAAAAAAATTCCCGGGGGGGGGGAACCCCAGGTCCCCCCACTTGAATTTAGGGATAATTTGGGATAATTAATGCAGTTTTATTGGAAAACAAAAAAAAAAAAAAAAAAAAAACGCGCTCACTTGTATATAAATACATTGATTTCTCAAAGCCCCGGGGGGAGGGGGAGTGACCCCCCCTGCCCCTGACCTTCCTAAATGACGGGCCTGGTTAATTCTAAATCTGACACTGGTAGTAATTGGCTACTGAGGAAAGAAAGGGAAAGAAATTGTACGTACAATTCATCGGAACAGTAAGAGCGAATATTTCTCTTACGAAAGAGCTAAGTGATGACAAATCTTGGGGGAAGGGGGGGAATCAAAAGCTCCACCTACATTTCTGAAATTTTTGACCTGTGCCCCCCCAAAACTTTTGGTCACGCTACGCCTATGCTTAAAAGCAGTTTCCAAGGAAAAAGGGGTGAGGGCTTGCTATCAGGAAGAGAGGTTGCTTCCTTGTACCGAGACTGTCTCTGTGTTAAAAAAGTGGGAACTTGGAACAGTTTACCGGAAGAGGCGGTAAGGAGCAATGGAGTAGATAGCTTTAAGAGGGCCATTGATCTTCACTGGGGTCTTTAATTTGACTAGGACCAGCCCAGTTGGGCCCAGAGCCTGCTGCTGGTCGTCGCATTTGTATTGTATTGTATTGTATTGTGTCCCGTCTTTTCCTACAATGGTTACATTTAGGAAATTACATTTTTTCTCGTTTGAAAATAAGGTATGCATCATTTGACAAACAATTAAAAAAAAATTCACTTAAAAACTAGGGGGGCAAAATAATAACTCTGCCCCTGGACCAAAAAAAGTAGGGGGGCACTTGCCCCCCTATGCCCCCCCTAGATTACGCCACTGAAACTGCATCTCTTGCGAAAAAGAGCAAAAGGGTGTAAATAATATTTTTCATGTCTGTGTGTGAGTGTGTTATGCAATTTTTTCAATAAAATGTAATTGTAGGGCTAACTTAATTTCATTTTGTGAGGATTAATGTAACATTTACTTTAAATTTTTTCGAAAAATTGAAAAGGGGAAAAATGCAATATTTAAGAAAACGTGGAACAAAGCAACAAATGCCCAAATTCTGCAGTTATTGTCAACTTTCTTAAGAATGAATACAAAGGAAATATATATTTAAGCATAATTTTTCAAAAAGAATCAAATTTAACTAAACAATCAGAATTTTATGTTCTATGAAGATTAATACAGTCTTATGAGTTGATAGTTGGGATATCTTGAAACAGATTTAAGATGATATTTAAAATAGAGGGTTTGGGCGGCTGTCCCAAGGAAATGTTTTAAAGCTGTAGTTCTAAAAAAAAAAAAAAAATGCAATCTTTGACTGTCTTTCTATCTATCTTGGTGATGTCGTGGACAGGAGGTTCGGGTGCGCTTCCGTGAAAATGTTTCGAAATTTGAAGTCTAAAAACTGCAATTATAAGAGAGTGAAGTCAAGGAGTTTAGCTCAAAATTTTCTGAATAAAGTTGATAGAGGAGTATAAAGCAGTGAGTAACCGCCTCTAAGCAAGGGCTAAGGCAGGAACATGCAATACATCACCAACTCGGTTTCTTCCATCCATGGACTGCAGTTTCGTGCTTATTATGCACTCATCAGCATGGAATAGGAAAGTAACCAAGAGGTTCGGAGGAGCTTTGCCGTATTTCTTTTTTGAAATTAATGGTCAAATGACGAAAAAGTTATCATTGATGATGTTAAGGGAAGAGATGGGGCTCAGAACTCTCCTAAGGAAAATTTTCACAATTGAAGTAGTGTTGCAACAACCAGCTGTTGGCCGGAAAACCGAATATTCAGCCGCCGAATAGTTAACTTATTTTCGTTTAAAAGCTAATCATAGAAAGCAGTATAAGCACAATTCCGTGTGGTTTACAGTAAAATATACTATTGAAAACGAAAAAAAAAATGTTGCAAATTGAAAAAAGTTTCAATTTTTTTTTAACTTTCGAAAGTTTAAACAATATTCGGCTACATTCCGCCAAAAAATGACCAAGATTTTCTTAGAGAAGCTTCCTAAAGATAGGAGTTATATACCTAAGTTTTTGAAACAACTTTTTTTTTCTGTTTGACAGTTTATTTCATAAAGATTATCAAATAAAGTAGAAGAGTAGAATCAAATTAACAGAAAAGATTGATAATGAGATTGTTTAAATTCGAAGAATGACCTGATAACATTAGAAGTTAATTTTGTACCCAGCATACATTTAAAAGACCACCAAACTCGAAGCTGTGGATAATTAAATTACTAAATGAAAATCTTTATTTTTGAAGTTATCCCAATAATATTACCCACTAAAATTCTATTTAGATACATCTGGAGAATTTTGGATTTTTGTTCCATGGAAGACATTCTTTGACAAAACTTGGAGAAGCTTTTACAGTAAATTAAGGACATTGAACATTATTACAATGCAACTCTTTTAGATACAAGATTCTAATTGTTCTTCAAACAATTCAAGCAGTGGTTACATAAATAATATCAATAGCCATAGTAAAAAATGCCAACTATGACACTAGCAAAGGAATGCAAGTCGAACCGAAATATCTCTATTTATAGTTATATTATAGTTAATGCAATGTAATCTGTATTTGCATTCAAAATAATAAGGTTTAAGAACAAAATATTTAAGAATTTAAATTTGCTTTGTTTGGCAAATTTTCATTCTTTAAATAACAAAAACACTAACCCAAGAACACATACGATTAATAAATTTTCTGACGAGACGATGTCTATTAAGATATTTTCAAAGAACATGGTTGTAACAGAGATCCTAATAAGAACATATACTGTGAGTTCCAAAGATTGTCCTGTTTGTCTACATTTGGAAATATTACTTCATTTTCTTTTTATCATACTTTTTTCAAAAAGAAAGAGATCAAATTATTAATAAATAGCTTTGTCCTTCATGTGCACTGTGAGTGTAAAATAAAATGTTTGTCTATAATATTTTTCCATAAAAATACATAAATTTTTAAGATAAGCTAGGAATTTCACAGCTAATTTAGAGTATTTTCATGGTAAATACAATGATGAATTTTTAAACTGCATGGATATGTAGAAAATTTATACATCAAAGAAATATTACCTGTTAATTGTACTTATTCAAGAATTCTACATTTAATGCCCTCTACAAATGAATCGGTTAGTGCAAAAACAACATAAGTCCAGAATTTCAAATTGTTTAGGAGAGAGGAAAAATAGGTTTAATTCTAGCATTGCTACTACGTTCAACTAACAGATTCCGTAGCTATCGAATTAATAAACAGACGTAGTTTTGACCAGAACAGGCATCTTGCCTCTTACAGCTCGTTTCTATAACAAACGAATTTTCATGAGTGATGTTGTTTTTGCTTTCACAGACTCAAAAATTATGATCAAATTGAATTTTTGTGACAAGGGAAATTATCTTCTTATTTAGTAATCAAAATTTTAAAACCTTGATTTAAAAGTATAGGTGAAACAATACAGAGGACAGATTGGTCTAAATGAATAAAAAATTAAAATTTCATTGCTGCAATCTTATACTTCAAGTTTTACCAACTTCCTGTGCCCACAAATTCTTTAAAAATTTGGTATGTAACTTCATACTTGGCAACAATTCAATATTCTATAATCAGACTATACCTATCACAATTTCAACCAAAATTTTCACACAAATCTTAAATGTGAATGAAAAAACACATATACAGCATATTAATATTATACATCAATAGGAAGTCTCGATTTTTCTGCATGAGATGAAATTTGTTTGAAATTTTAAAAGTTCTTAGGAAGCAAATTATAAGTGCTTTTTAACAATTCTTACTGAAAATGTAGGTGAGCTTTCAATTAGGAACAACTAAGTCATTGTCAAACAATGCCCTTATTCAATATTCCATTGTTTTATCAATTTGATTGGTTGCTGTTACGCCATCATTAGATTTTATATTATAGTAAGATAATTGAGTATCTAAAGGTCAAAATTGAAAAAAACCAACAACATAGTCAAAAATTATATTCTGATATTTATTGAATATTATGAAATTTACAAATACAATCTGTATATTTTCAGTTTGTTCCAGATGGTCTGCAATAGAAAAATAGATAAATTTAAAACAGATTTAATTAAGAATGCACAGTTAATTATTTAATACAACAACTAAATGTTCAAGAATGTAGCTGATCATTTCTAAAGCTACTTTTTTCAGATATTTTGCATGTAAGCACCACATTTTCAAGCTGTTTTACATGATAGCTATAAAAGTAAGTATTTTATCATTATAAGTTTGAAATGAGCAATATTTCTGTTTATTTGTAAATAAAGTGACCATTACTGTTATCTGGCAAACTAAATGCAAGGTTTGGAAATTAAAATAAAAGACACAAATTGTCATGCATGAATTACAGAAGTATTATGCATTTTTAAGACAATTTATGAAAGAGTTTCTACTTAAAAAAAATTGTAATTTTGAATGCTACTTTTACTGGCATAGATGTTCCATGATTTTAATAAATTTACAGGTATATACTCTGGCAAGAGAAACAATTCCTTAAGACTTTTTTTCAATGTACAATTATGACTTGTCATTAAATGCCTATTAGTTCAACTAGTATTTTATGACAGTTATAATTAGTCTGTATAACATGTAAGGACATAGGTACACATAAAACTGAATTTTTTCTTCTTTAACAGTACAGCATTAGTATCCATAAAAACAGCAATGTTTCAAAAGTAAATGCATATTATTTTGCTTTTCAATCGCTTTTAGATTTCGTTCATTTTACAGCAGTGTTGTGGTCAAAAGGGGACAATATCCCTTATTTTTTTTAATTCTTGCATCCCCCTAATCTTATTAATTTTAATGCAAAAGGTCCTTTATATTTTGATTGTAATACATTATGCTCATATATAAGTGTCTCCTTTTATTTTATCCAGGATAACCACACAGCTAAAAGAATAATTAAAACTAAGATTTTGTTCTTCACAGAGAATGAAAATTCAAGCTACTAGTCATTACATATATATAAAGCTTATGCGTGGTGCGAAACGAGCCTTCATTTATTTCTTTCTGTTGGTAACGATCAGCTTACTTCAAGCATTTAGGCACACGTCCTCATTCGACAATTTTGTTGTCTACGTTATTTGCTTACTCGCTTTATTAGGATAAAATGCTTACAACCCATTATGTGGCGGAAAATGAGAATTAAATTGTGTTTTTTCAATGGATAAGATCAGTTTGTTTACAAATCTGGATCAAGCGTCTAGGGGTCCATTGTCACTTTTGATGAGCCTTCATTTGTTTCTTTCCGTTGGCAACGATCAGCTTATTTACGATCGCTGTTTATGTTTTTTGCCTACCCGCTTTGCACAGGTTGCATGCAAAAGTAATTGTCCTCTTTAAATGTATGAAAATCATCAATTTTTCTTAAAATATCCATATTGAAAAAAAAAAAAATACACCTTTTTAAATACTAATAAAACTAGACAGATATTGTTGTGACCGGTGAGTGAGCGTTGCGAGCTTGGATTGCGAAGCAATCCGGAGGAACTGTGTAAACAGTTCTGGGGGTTGGCGATTGTAAGCGAGCAGGGGTGGTAGCCACTTATGAAAAGCTATTTCATGAAAATGAATGCTGCATTTGTTGGAGATAATGAAAAGTAAAAACATTTCTGGCAAAAAGCAGTGAGTTATGTCTAGGACAACAGCAAGCAACTGGAGAACCCACAGTTCAGGTTTAGAAGTAATAAGTCAGAAAGGGGTGAGGGGTGCCTAGGCTATTCAAGGTTCATACTCAAATTTGAAAATTAAAAGTAAGGAGTTTTGCAGGAGCTAATTTCAATTTTTAAGGAATGTTTTCTAGTTGAAAGACTATTTCGATAAATTTTTAGTGCATACAAACAGAGCTCTAGTGATATATCATATCTATTACTCTCTATTTTGTAGTTAATACAATTTTAGAGTTTTTATACATTTTAAAATTTTAATGCACATAAAATTAAAAATTGTAGCAATAGAGAAAGCAGATAATGGAAATTTTACAGCAAACCAAAAATGTTCAATTCAAACTGTTAATTTGATAAAATTAATTTAAATAGCCAGGAGCAGCAAATGAAAAATACTTACTTAGCCCATTCTACACTTAAAATCAAATTATCATATCCAAAGCCGTCAACACTTTGAATAGCTCTTGCAGCATCTTCACGGCGGTGGTAGCTGATAAAAGCAAAGCCCTATAAAAAGGATTACAAAATTACCAAGAGATAATATTATGTGCTTATAACACATTTTGAGGTTGGCTTAGTTCCTGGACAGGGGGAGGGGGATTATTTTATAGCAGGAAATATACGATTTAATTCTGCCCACTTTTGAGAAGCAAAATATAGATTTCAGAGTGAAATTGAAAAAAAATTGAGAGGGATGGGGGAGGGGGGATTATAAAATTTGGAACATGACTTTCACCATCTTAAAAGATTTCTAATGTAAAACGAGCACAGTGAAAGAAAAAAAAATTACCTTAGACTGTCCTGTTGATTTATCTTTTGCAAGATAAATACGAGCAATTGTCCCGAAAGGTCGAAACAATTCTTGTAAGTCAGAGTCTCTTACATCTTCAGACAGGTTAGTTACTCTGATAGTTGCTGTTTCATCTGAAATACAATGATGGAGATATGAAGTATTATAATTAGTTTTGATGGAACAAGTTACTTAAGTAGGCACTGTCAGTGTGTTTTTTTTATGCGCAAAAATGAATAATGTATAAATCATACTTAAACTCTATAAATATTCAAACTTTTCTTTATTACTTCAGAATTTCATGCTTTCCAACAGTTAAGTAAGAGAATGTTTTTATACTGTCATCGTTGCTTCATGAGGCTGTTACTTTTTTGAATTAAAAAAAAAAAAAAAAAAGGAAACAAAATTTAACTTTGTCGAGTACTTTCTTTTTTCATAGTTTGCATTCTGTTTTTTTAATTTTTGTGAAAGCATAAGGGAGGATAAAAAATAAACTTAATACATTAAAAAAAATAAATTTAAAAAAAAAAAAAATTAACAGATTTAGTAAAAAGCAACATGGAATTAATCTATTATCCCCATACTAATAGTAGCTACTAGTACTAATAATAACCCCCTACTAACCCATCAAGGTAGTAATTTTGCAAACATTCTGCATTACCAATCTTTATGCTGTTGGTATTTAAAGCCATAGTAAATTAAGTCCATTTTGTACTCTCGGTGACATCTCTGGCAATTGAGCAGTGCTTTAAATACAGTGTCACAATGCAATTTCTCTACAGTAACTATCACAAAATGCCGACCCGAAAATCAAGAAGATGTACTTATTACTCTTCTTAAAAGTCTAAAATTTGCAGAATAATCAGATTAATGATTGTGTTATTGTTTATGCATACTTGAAATAAACTGATCATTTACACATGCACTAATAATATTGTTTACAACAGAACCAAACAACCCTTGCAGATTTCTTTTAGTTTCTACAAAAGTGTCCTATTTCAATTATAAAACACTAACGTTTTTTTCCCTTTTCTTACAGAGATCTCGCTGACGCCTTAATGTGCATAAATAGGACCCAATTTTCCAAACATAATACCTTCCAAAGGCAATGCTTTTTCCCTTCCATTTTTTTTTGTTAAGTTCTTGAAAGTTAAACCAGAGAAGAATAGAATTCATTTTTCTCCGAAAAGCATTACAACTATGGGTCTTAAAGGTTTAGTCATTCCTTTGTATATCTTTCTTTCAACAATAATATCACTGAAAAGGGTTAGAAATGCTTACTCCCTGGAGGTACTATAAAAGGAGGTAAATGGGAGATAGACCGTACAAATAGTATTACAATCGTAAACATGAGTGATTGCTTATTGCCTACTTTTCAAATGATTGCAAAAAAAAAACTTGATTACCTCTTGTTCTTGAGGGCGTCATAGATTCACCACGCCTATTAGCTCCTTCACGCATACTTGGCGGTACATATTTTCCTGCTTTTACCTTTTCTTCTGCTTGAGGGTTTGGAGTTGCTGAAGGAAAAAAGTAGTTTATCGATAACTAATTTAAGATCAATAAATTTACAGTACAGATTATATGAGTCAATGTAAAGTTGATTATAAATTGCATTCCAGCATTTCAAATACAGAAAATAAGTTCTAGCACAGTGCTTCCATCGTAACAATAAAGATTCCCAAGAACAATACTGAGCCTGATCTTCAATTCCATCTAAATTAATTTTCTGTTCAAAACTGAAGAGAACATTCAACTTTTCTTTCTTATAGGTTTCCAACCTACCACTCTACCCTTAAAAAAGATGCCTATGTTGTAGTTTTAGTTCTAAAACTGAAAAACCTAGCTTCAAAATGTCCATACACTGTTAATTTTAATACTGGAATGGTTGCGTCATTAGAATGCATGTAAAGACTTCACTTAAATGGAAGTTAACCTTTCTGTTTTGCTTGCTTTTAGTTGGTTTTCCAATAGTCTATAATGATTTCATTTCAAATCTCTTATTTGATAAAAATTTTTATGAAGCAGATGTTTGCTATGCTTTTACCCTTTATCTCCTAAATTAATTTAGCAATGATTTTTTTACATATTTTTTGGGGTTTTTTTTAGTTGAAAATACATCAAAACTGTTTACTGATTGCATGTACCATCTGTCGGAATCTCATACATAATATCATAATTCATAATATATCATAATTCATAAATTCATAATACTACTAAATTAACACAAGCGGGACTTCTGAGTCCCGTTGGGGCATACAGGGTTAATTTTTTTTTTTGTAATTTTCATTCTATTAGACTTAAAATACTTTATTCTTTTCTCCTCTTGAGAAAATGACAAGGGAATCTTTCAATTGATACAAGGAGAGTATCAACTGAAAAAGTGACTCTGCTATTTTTTTTATTAAGTTACATTGAATATACACAACATTGATACACATAAATTTTGGTATTCCATAATAACAAAGTTTCCTTCAATGTTGGATTCGCACATTTATGGAAAAGCATATTTTAGTTATGTTATTTCAAATTTGTTAGTATTAGAAAAAAATCCAGTTTAGTATTATTTCTATGTACTTATTTTAGGCATGCTGTATTTTGTACTTTACTAGGTTTTTAAAACTTTTACATAAAAAATAATATTTTCCCATGAATATATAAGATACCATGCGAATGCAAAATGTTAATTTCTGAAGTCCAATTAGTAATTATTACTATTATTTCCACTTCAAAGAATTTAGCTTCCAAGAACTTGATGCCGAAATAAAAATTTTAAAACTAAATAAGGCTTCTGGGCCTGATGGTATTCACCCTAAATTGATCTAGAACAATCAGGTAAACAGAGACTATTGGCTATTGTTACCAAATCCTTGAGATTAGGACGGCTTCCCCGAGAATGGAGGAAAGCAATTGAATTGTTATACCTATAAGAAATCGCAAAAATGAGTCAACCTCTCCGAAGAGCTACAGGCCAATAGCCCTGACTTGTGTCGCTTGTAAAATTATAGAACATATGATATTAAAAAGACTTACCTTTCATCTGACTTCAAACATCCTCTTACCCAAAGAACAATATGGTTTCAGAGAGGGACATTGTGTTACGGACCAAGTGCTTTACTTTTGCCAAAAGATAAGGGATGCTCATAACAAGAAGCCCACTAATCATATCGTTGCCGCTTTCTTGGATCTTTCTAAAGCCTTCGACAGAGTGTGGAATCAAAAACTTATAATAAAACTGTTTGATATTTTTGGAATTAGTGGAAGGATCCTAACCTGGACATATGATTTTTTTAAGGAATAGAACTTTCAAAGTGAATTTTAACGGTTCCACCTCCAGAAGCTTCAAGTTATTCCAGGGTGTACCGCAAGGGTCAGTGTTAAGTCCTACCCTGTTCTCCCTTTTTCTGAAGGGAATTGAAAGCGTCATTCCCGAGGATTGTAATATAGGACTCTTTGCTGACGATATAGTACAATAGAAATCCGGCACTGACATAGAAAATCTAGAAGAAAGTATTAATACTGCACTTTCTGAACTTTGGACATTTGCCATAGAGCACAAAATGTGTTTCAACCCTAAGAAGTCAACAGTAAGTCTGTTTACTACTGACAGAAAACTATATAGTTATGATCTTAAAATTCTTCTGAATAATCAACCCCTCACAATGGAAAAACACCCAAAAAACCTGGGATATGTCCTAGACCCAGAGATCCTAAGCAACAAGCACATCGACCATCTTCTGATAAAGGCTGGAAAACGCCCCAATATTCTTAAATATATCTCCGGACGAGACTGGGGAGCATATGCTTTCACACTTAGAAAGACATACATCACGCTTATTCGACCTATCTTGGAATATGGCTTCCCAATATACTGCTGTGTCCCTGACTCAAGTCTGAAGAAACTTGAGAGAATACAACTTAGTGCTGCTCGAATTATTACCGGCCTTCGAAATTCCTGTCCTTGTGAAATTGTGCTTTTTGAGGCAGACCTCCAACCCCTAGAACTTTGAAGAAGTACAGTTATAGCAAAATACTACAACAAACTCCGCAGTATTGCGTCGCAAAACAGAACCTCTGAATTTCTTGAAACCTGGCAACATAATAAAAGACTTAAAAGGAATAGCCCATTTAGCCAAGCATACGCGTCAGATGTCTTTGCAAGCAATGTGGAGCATCGGTTTTCTAAACAGAGTATCCATCCCTCGGAAGGCCTAGATGATGTTTCTTTCCACACTGACCTACCAGTCTCCGTTAGCAAGCAAACTGATATCCCTACTTTTCTCAGGCAAGTTGCACTCGAGAGAATTTCTATTCTTCTTCTTGGATGCCACCCAAATTTATACGGATGAAAGTAAGAATGAAGATGACAGTACAGGCAGTAGAATTTATATCACTTCCCAAGGAAGAACTTTAAAGATCCAAAAGAGAAGTATTGACTGCTGTTCCGTCTTTCGTAGTGAACTTATTGCTTTAGATCAGGGGTGGCCAACCTTTTTAGAGATAGTGCCACTCTCATGAGAGAAAAAGCTCAGCGTGCCAAGTTATATTTTTTCAACAAGCTGAAATTTTTTAAAAAGTTAAAAATAGATTTTATTTTTGCTGATTGTAATTTTTACTCAAATGAAACATTTTTTCTTGTTCATCTGACTTATTGAAATTAAAATGATAATAAAGATAAAACAAGTCCGAACTTAAGAATTATTGTTAATAAACACTTTTATAGGTTCTGTCAGTTGACTTATGCTTAAAATAGAAACAAATAACATCGAACATTGTATTCTAAAAATTAAACACACTGTACTTAATGTGGTTCATGAGTCTGTACCTTTTTTACCGTCTTTAATTTTAGGATTAGTTCTTGAGAATCCTAAAAAGTTTAAGTGTTTTAAGTGCTATTAATTAATATTCAACGGTGTTTAGATTTTTCAGCATTCATAAAGAAATATTTGTTTAGAGGCGTATTTTGAACCAAATCTACAACAGCACCAGATGGCTAAAGTGTGTAAACGTGAAAAATTTTTTTTTTAAATTTCCAAATTTGTATACAACATGGATGACTTTCCGTTGAAGTACGCTCTTATATTTGATCCCCAATGCATAAGGTCAATAATTCCGATTTGGATTTCAGAAGGGTAACAAGTAGTAACTTGTAGAGAAATAGACAAAGAATTTGAAAAAGATCAGAATTTTTTGATCATCCTGAAAATCATCAAACCTAACACTGAATGAATACTTAAAATAGGTGTAAAATTTTCGCCATATATCATTGGAAAAATTATTAAATTTCGGTTGTTACATTTTGGGTTGTATTAATTTTTAATGTCTTATTCTTTTTTCTCCAAAGTAGAGAAAGAAGCTGAAGTTTCATCATAAAATAATGCAGATGGCCTTATACTGGTTTAGGAAACATTTTTTGTACTATCTTAAATTTAAATTACTTAAACGCCGGACAATAAGAGATGACGTAGCTAAATTCAATTGCTATTCTTCATTCCTAAGTGGCAAGTCCTCATTGTTTTCCTTCCAGATATTTAAAAAAACACACAAAACACACTCCCTAAAATTCTAAAATCTTATGACTATTTTTCCTTTGGATAGCTATCGCACATTTCAATGAAGGAGTAACTTGCCATACTCTCCTCTTTCTCCTGGGAAAAAGTTCACAAAACATTCAGTGTTCTAATTCGTAGTTTGTTAATACAATGAACTCAATAGGTTCACCAACAGAGAAAAAGTCTCATTGTTTGGCAAGGAGTTTCTGAGATAGATAATTCGATGACACTTTTGAAGTTTTTTTCTCAAATTATTTTCAAGTAATGTAACAAAAACAATTTAAGGGTCTTCATTTGTGCAAAAATACCGAATTTTGTCAAATTTTGGTTTCTTAATTTTAGTTGTAGAGTTTACTTTTTTTTTTTTTTAATTTCATCACCCGTAGCTGAACCTATTGCAGATCAAGAATCCATTCTGCAGCATCTAAAGTTTCATTCGTATCAAGCTCAGATATGCTTTACAAAGCATTGTCTGTAGCGTCAGCTTTCGTTGGGTGTCCGAAGCTAACGCTAAGTACTTTGCAATATTGTAGTTCAGACAATTTGTAAGCCAGCCCCCTGACACTTAACCGTCATATCATTATATTTATCAGTTCAAGGGTTTTAGTTTTTATCAATATTTTTGAGATCGACATTTTTTTCCTCAATTTTGGAATTTTTCCAAAAAGTCTGCGTGCCACTGTTACAGCTCTGCTGTGCCACATTGTGGCACGCGTGCCGCGGGTTGGCCACCACTGCTTTAGATGAAGGACTTGACGCAATTACGACTCTCCCTTTCACGGATGAAATTTGGATTCTTTCTGACAGTAGGAGTGCCCAAGAACACCTTAGTAATTGGCAAAAAGTGAGAGACCTTACTGGCACGAACATTCTCAAAAAACTCAAGACCCTTTCGCAATCACATCACATTTATCTACAATGGATTCCCTCTCATGTGGACATCCCAGGTAATGAAATTGCTGACAGCCTTGCCAAAGCAGGGGCTGCCAAAGTTACGGCACCCTCTGGGCCTCTTACATCTCCAGAGATCGTCTCAATGATCAAGCTCAGGACCAAGAACAACTGGATAAATCCGCCGAGCCATACTTGATACAAGAGCGATCGCCCAGGAGGCTGTCTAGCTATCAATATCAATAGCAGTATCAAACAGCCATCACAAGACTCCGCAGTGGACATATCAAGTCCCTCAGGTATTCCACTGGAGTAAAAGACTATGAACTGTGCAAAAATTGTATCACTGCGCAGGCTTCTCCAGACCACATTCTATCCTGCATGGGTCTATCCACTGAAGACTTGAGGGATAGACCAGGTCTAGTCATTGACTTTTTGAAGGTGAAGGATTTGTTGGACTTGATCTAGCTCTGTTAGATCCCGGGAATTTGAAAGAAGAAGATTATTTCCAGTTTATATCATGTAAATTATACGTAAGAATATTCACCATTTATGATAAAATAACCTATTTTCTCATCATTGTAATCACTATAATCAGCAAAAGTGTTTTTGATGCATTTATTTAACTTCAAAATTAAATAAAAATACATGCAACTGAAAAATGTTTTTAAAGGTTAACAATAACGTAATTTCGAGTTGGAATGCATGAACTAAAATGTGCAGAAGAAAACTCTTTACCTGGCTTTGGTTCTTCTTTTAACAAATCAGGTAAAGTGCCCAATTTATCTTTGTATGGACATTGAGTAGTCCAGTGATCATCTTTGCAAATACGACATTTAACCATTTTCTGACCCTTAAGTTTTGCCAGTGGATCTTCTTCTTGGCCTTTTTCTTCCTAAGATAAAATAAACAAAATGAACATCCATCCAGACGTTCCCAAACTTTTACACATTAACATGATTTTGAAGAAATTAAAACATCCACAGAGGTGGCAACAACAGAAAAATAAGAATTCTCTCTCACACTTATAATTCAAAAAATACCTTATAAATTTTATTGCATTAAAAGTTTTAAAGATATTTATCACAGTACATGTTCTCGAGCTTTCTAACGCATTTACAATGTTCAATCACTTATAAATAGACAGTTTTGAATTTTAGAAACTTTTCTTTGAATAAAAATGGAGCAACTTTTAACTTGATTACTTTTTCTATACAAAACACTGATTGTGATATCACTATTTTAGCAGGATTCATAATTAAATTAGAGAAAACAACAACATGTAGTTTTCTAGGTGTGAATCCAATATACATAAATACTGTACAGTAGGGGTCCTCGAAGTCTAAGCAACCACTTACAAAAACCTGAAAATCTTACAGACTTTGACTTTTAGTACCGTATTTTCCGGTAGTAACGCTGCAGCGTTAAAGATGATATTTTTCACATGGAAACAAAAGTGCAGCCAATAACTCGGTAAGGCTTGTAAATAGTAATTTGAAAATTAGTTTGATCTAGTTAGAAAATGGTTTAAAATTATGAAAAATAACCTCAAAATAAAACCTTATGTGAGGGAAGTTTTACAAACAGTACACTTTCAGCGGTAGATCATGATTAATCTCCTTTCTGAGATTTTGGGAGATTCAAAATGGATGGGTGATGATTTTGAAGTGTTTCTGAATGTGGATAATTTGTATACAGTATCCTATTTGTTTATAGTATTAATTTTGTATAGTGTGTCTTAATTATTAAATATTAATTGTTGTATGTTAATGATTGTGTATTACAAGGTAAGTGATCAGTATTTATTATTGTCTAATTTTATACTTATTGCTCTATATTTTCCATATATAGATCTCTACTTTTATGATCGTGCTTCTATGAAAATTTTAAAATAATGCAGCTTTAAACTTGCTTTTTAAATAAAAATACTTATTTGCGGTGTTATATACGATGCAGCAATAGGAAAATACGGTATATAGAAAGGAAACTAATACTTAAGGTTATACGAGGGGGGGAGCAGACCCCTCTAAATGATGGGACTCCTTACAACATTTGATTATTTCATACATTAAGAGCATGGATATCAAATACGCAACTAATCTATACGAAGAAAAATTGGTACTTCTTGCACTTAAAATTCATATCATACACAATTCATATTATGCTGCTTATGAACACAATCAATATTTTAATAGTTATAAGTTAAATATTTTGAAAATGGGCATAAATTTGATATTACTGCTAAAATAAACTGAATTTAAGACAATATGTAGCAAAAATTGAGCAAAAATTCATGTGTGATGTTATAATCTTTTTGGTGAAGCTGAAAATATGTTAAATAAATACATGACACAAATTGCATTTTGAGAAACTTTTTCTTTACTTAAAATACTAAACAAGCTTACTTCTTTGTTGGACAAGAACTGCATGAAGATTTCTTCACACACAATAGTATTTGATGGATTAGGACCTGGAGGATCATTTGAAGCTGAGCCAAACTTCTTCCAAGCCTTCAAAAAAAAAAAAAAAAATCATTGCAAAATGAATACAAATAATTTTGCATTCACAAAAGAAGAATTACTTTCACAAGAAATTTACTATTGTTATAGGAGAGCAAACTATCAATGGTTACATTAATAAGAATATTTTAAAAATCAGTTAAAATTAACAGAAACCCAGTGGGTCAGAAGTAGTGCTTTGCTCTTCCATGCAGCAGGGCAAAATTTGATCCCTGGGTTGGACACAGTCGACTCAGCCTTACAGTGGTTCCTTGAGAACAAAAGCCTGGGGTTCTGTGTTTGGCTGACTACCTAACAGGAAAGGAACATCAGCCCTGCACCTCAGAGATCTCGGTTACAAAAACCAAGATGTAGATTGGCAACAGTAGGCTTTGGCCCCTGTGCGCAAGTTGTGCCACTGAGTTTAGGTTAAAATTAACATTCATACATTATTATTTGAATGTAGTTAGTTAGCACTTGTAATTTGTGCTGTGTTTGCACACAGAATGCAGAGCAGTCTAGCTTTCTGAAGAGCAAAGTAAGCAATTTATTACTCTTAATTTATTAATATGATGTTTGAATGTGATGTATTTATTTTTAATGCATAATGATCATGTTTCTAACACTTCTTTGCATTATTATTACACTAACATATCCTTGTTGGCAGCAATAAAAAGGAATGCCAAAAGAAATACAGCCAAACCTGTCCATCTCAAAGTCTGCATATCTCACATTTTTTAAACTTCCCAAAAATCTTCATTAATTTCGCAAGCTTTTCCCATTGTTTATCTGAGATATTTTATCCATAAAACGACTATTTCTTGATATTAAACTGTTGCCAGGCCAATTTGATGTGTGACTATGTACTATGTACACCTTTTAAAGCTCAAAAGTAGACAGGGGATATAGGTCATTCCAGCGAAAATGGTACAAATCATGTCTGAAACTCTTTACTGAAGATTATCAATTTAAATAATTTCCATCAACTAATCATATTTTTTTTTATTGAGTTTCCATTTATTTGTGTATAATAAAGTGTAAATAAAAAGGATTTTAAATATTTTGATCACTTCGGGTAACAGAGTAGAATGAATGATTAATGTAGGTACTTCATTTTTTTTTTTGTATTTTCTAAAAAAAAAACTTAATAAATTCAAAAATTTGCTTATTTATTGCCTTTAAGGTGGAACAGAGTTCGCTGGGTCAGCTGGTTTAAGATAAAACTAAGTTAACCACGTCATCAGTAACACAATAGAATTTAAGTTTACTATTATGTTGCATTAAATATAAATTCCATTTTCTCACTCGTGAAATAATTTATTGAACAAATCCATTGCTTATAATAATAATAGCACAGTTAAAAACACATTCAGTTGCTATTTTGGAAATATGTATATGTCTAAACTCAAAATTAAAGTTTTTGCAATCTGCTGACAGCCATTTTTATGTCATCTCTTGTACACACAATTTTTTATTTACTGGGGAAGGTCCAGTCCCAATCCCTGGTTAATTTAATTAATTGAGATTCTACCACCTAATACTTACTTTACGCAATGCAATGGATTTTGAAACCATCTTTCGCTCAATCTTGTAATAGCGCACAACCTAAAAGAATATTTAAGTTAATAAAAAGTATATCATATGCAAAGCAAAATTACAAAATACATCAATAAAGAATGAAGTTTTTTTTTCTTCCATAGTAGTAGAAATGATGGTGAAAGAATTTAATAAAACTTGATGTACTGATAAGGCCTAAAACTGAAAGTAGTGAAAATTGGGACATACATTGCAACATAAACAAAACAGCTCTGTTGTAGAACAATCAGAGATAAAACACAAAATAAATTAAAACCAGCTGCTTGTAGTTCCTCACATAGTAATGCCATTGGTACTGTCACATGATAGTTTTGATGTATGACATCTATGGTGACTTCTTCTACAGAACTGGGAGCGGAATTAGAAGCGAGTATTCAATAGCATAAATAATAATAATTACCCTGATTTTCTTTCCTTCATCATTAAGTTTGAACTCTGTAACTATCTTTTTATCGCCAGTTATAACTTCTCCAGCTGGATGAGAATCAGCTGGAAAGAAAACAAGATCAAATCAATCATGTCGCTAAATAGCACTTTAAAAAATTCAGGTAGAAAAAGATATTAAGCAACAAATTACGTTATGAACTCGAACAGAAAATTTCTGACGAATTTTCCTAAAACAAAAATTCTTTACCTAGAATTTACCCTATCAGCATGTGCGTCATATTTTAAGAATTATTATACAGATGCAGGGAACTTTGGCTTTGCAAAATTTATTTTTGCAAGGGTCTGTATTGCATGTTTCTGCCTTAGCCCTTGTTTAGGGGTGGTTACTTACTACTGCTTCATACCCGAGCCTTGCCCCAAAATTTTTCGAGTTGTAACGTACCAAGTGCGGTCGCTCGCTGGTGATATAATTTTCACATTAGCTACCAGTTTTTGTTGCCTCTCTGTGCTCTATAAGAGGATTTTTACCTCCAGCTCGTTTATAACTATACCATGACTAATGAGTGCATAATAAGCACGAAACTGCAGTCCTTAGTTGGAATATACAAGCTGGCGGTGTATTGAATGGATTTCATATTTAATCACATCAGAGTAAATTTAAATTTGGCAAGCAAGTTTTGGCAATGTTAGAATTGTTATTGCTTTTTAAATATTAAAGAGATAGATCAAAATAAAGTTATTGTGGTGTGATTTTACGGTGAGGAATCGTTTCAATAAGGTTCTGATAATGATGTCTTGTCCAAATAAGGCTGTGTTTTTTAAAAATAAAGTAGGGCTGTTTTAAATGCGTAACTGCTACCAAAGGCTTGAAAATGCTTTTCAAGTTTATCTAAATAAGTATTTTGAACTGTAGAAAAAAACACGATTTAACAAACTTTTTTTTAAACCGAGAGCGGGGCTTGGTCGTGAGGAAAGATAACAATAAATAAATAAAGTTCAGATGTGGTTTCAAAACCTAAACAATATCTCAATTTATTATACACCAATGAGAAATTTGCAAAGATTATTTCAAGCCCAGCAGATTTAGTTGGCAGTGCGATTAAAGAACAAGCAAGAAACTATTTGAAAGTAGCCTTATTTAGTTGTCGGTGACATGACAAGTTTTTGAATTCCAGAGTTCAATAAAATATAAAGCAAAGATCAAGTATTTATTTTTCATGGATATTTGATAGTATATGCATTACATTTTCTGTTAACAAATATCTTTACAAACAACAAACTGAAAAGTTTATTTGTCACAAGATTAAGTATTTAATGTGTAACAATTTCAATGATGATAAATTTTACTTTGCTTCAAAAATTATAGTCTTGTAATTCAACTTTTACATTACATTATTGAATATTAATTAGTTCATCAAGTTTTTAAATGATGAAATGAAGATATATTTTTAGTTTACTTGATCAAATTTGTGATTATTAAAGTTATTAAAGATCATTTTTCGGTTTCTGCCAATTTTTACCAGTTATAACCAGTTTCTGCCACCCACAGAAAAAATTGATTTCTGCCACCAAAAAGCTAATCCTGTCTGCGCTAATCCAAAGCTAATCCAGCTGTGTGATATCAAAATAGATTTAAAAAATAACTTCCTTTTTGTTTTTTTTGTAAAAATTTCTTACAAAGTACAAACATTTCCCACGAACCTAGCTATGATTCAACATTTTAGCATGCTGGTTTGATACACTGCACTTTTCAGAGAGCCGAAATCTTAATGAAAATATATTTTTTGTAGTAAAAATCACTTATATAAATTTTTGAAAGTTTACTTACCTTCTCCTGCTTCAACTTGATCAGCCCAGCTGATAGGTTTTGTCCTAAAAACAAATATATTTATTTTATTATAATAATTAATACACCATAAATCCTTTCAAAACTTATTCTAAACAGAACATAGGTGAGATTACCAATTAGTCTCTCATTCAGTTTTCCTGAAAATGAACTTAATTCCTTAACAAACGTATAACACCTAGTTCTTTACCCAACAAACATTAGGTAACGAACCGCCCTAGATCCTTTAAACAGACCGCTTCTCACGAATCAACAAGAAAAAAAGAGTAGAAACGAAAGTTTAACAATACACTAAGTGATCGAATGGATTATGAAAAAGTAAATAAAATGTAAGCTCAAAGAGAAGTAGGCATTGGGTAGTGTAATAGTCAAAGGCTAGTGTACTGTTTTACAATTCAAAGATTCAATTTTTTTGTAGGAATGCGTTTACATTACATAAATAAAAAAAACCCCACGGCAGTACTTTGGCAGAGACAAATTTAAATTGATTTCTAGAATTCACAGAAGGTAAAACAGGCACGTCCTCTCTGAAAACAGGCTAAAGGAAAGAGCAGAAACAAGTGAGCAAGTAATTATATCTAGGAATGGAATAGTCTAGCATTATTAAGAAACTTACTCCATCGCCGATGGCATGCTTGGATAAATATTAAAAATTAACTAAAATTCCTAATCGTCTTTACAACTTCAATATTGCGTTTACAGAATCCAGGCCGTCAACCGTGAATTTAATAGAAACCGTAACCGTAAAAGAATTAGATCTGTTGAGTAATTTTAGTACTGCTTCTTAAGAATACAATTTTTCAAAACAAACACGTGGAGGAAAAAAATATCTGAACAAAGAGCCATCTTGTTAATCAACTGAAACAGGCTATCGCAAACTGCAATCGCTACTGGAAATGAATTACATTAGAACGTTTCTTGATACTGGAAATGAATTACATTAGAATGTTCATCGTGACGTTTGCCTATGAAAAACGAGCTAGATAAAACGTCACAGCCTACTTGGCGAATAAGAGGAGATAACCGACTGCTTGTGAGCTCTTATTGGCTCCGCTAGTAGTGACGTCAGTGCCAAGTTAAGCTGATGATAATGTAATTCACTTCCAGTAGCGATTGCATTCGAAGCGATCGCAGTGCTGTTTCACTTGAATCCCTGCCTAAGGCAGGAATTCAAGTGAAACACGGACGATCGCAACTCACCAATGCAATCGCAAATTCCAAAATTTTGATTCAAGTGAAACGAATTCACTTGAATTCGACTTACAGTAGCCGTTGCAATATGCGATCGCCTCGAAGCGACTGCAATGGTGTTTCACTTGAATTCGGCCCTAAGTTTCCCTTTTTTTGATACTGCTTTAGGCAGGGATTCAAGTGAAACAGCACTGCGATCGCTTCGAATGCAATCGCTACTGGAAGTGAATTACATTATCATCAGCTTAACCTGGCACTGACGTCACTACGAGCGGAGCCAATAAGAGCTCACAAGCAGTCGGCCATCTCCTCTTATTCGCCAAGTAGGCTGTGACGTTTTATCTAGCTCGTTTTTCATAGGCAAACGTCACGATGAACATTCTAATGTAATTCATTTCCAGTATCAAGAAACGTTCTAATGTAATTCATTTCCAGTAGCGATTGCAGTTTGCGATAGCCTGTTTCACTTGAATCCCTGCCTAAGTCTGTGGAGTTAGCGACAAAAACAGCCGAAATATTTCACTTCCGGATACCAGTGTGAAATTTGGTACATAGCTTATGTACATATATAAGAGCAAAAAACCGCCGGGAGACACTTGATCAGGTTTCATGAGCTCCCGTGATGACGTCATCAAGATGGCCGCTTTTACAGGTAAATATAATGTTTTTTTACTGAAATGCATGCGATTTGGATCTTGGGAGAAAGAGTTGTTTAGGATAAAACTTAAAGTTTCTGCAGATATGATTCCTCCTCCCTTCCTTAAGCACTGAAATGACACCGTGATAATATTACTGTTTTTGCACGTCAAATATCACGTTCCTTAAGCACTGAAATGACACCGTGATAATATTACTGTTTTTGCACGTCAAATATCACGTTCTTTAAGCACTGAAATGACACCGTGATAATATTACTGTTTTTGCACGTCGAATATAACGTTCAAGGGACACTTAGCACCGTTATTTGACCAATAACACCATTTTTGCACCAAATTTGAACGTAATGGTGCTGCTGGGGTTAGGGGGAATTAAATAAACGTATTTACCTGTAAAAGCGGCCATTTTGATGACGTCATCACAGGTGGGCCCTTAACATTAGAAAGAAAAATTAAATCTTTCTAAATAGCTCTTTTAAAGAGCTTTCAGGTGATATAGTTGAGTTTTGAAATATTTAAATCAATGATGGAGTTTTAGGGGGAGTTAAACAAACGTATTTACCTGTAAAAGCGGCCATTTTGATGACGTCATCACAGGTGGGACCTTGACCTTAGAAAGAAAAATTAAATCTTTCTAAATAGCTCTTTTAAAGAGCTTTCAGATGATATATTTGAGTTTTGCAATATTTAATCTATGATGGAGTTTTAGGGGAGTTAAACAGAACGTATTTACCTGTAAAAGCGGCCATTTTGATGACGTCATCACAGGTGGGCCCTTGACATTAGAAAGAAAAATTAAATCTTTCTAAATAGATCTTTTAAAGAGCTTTCAGATGATATAGTTGAGTTTTGAAATATTTAAATCAATGATGGAGTTTTAGGGGGAGTTAAATAAACATATTTACCTCTAAAAGCGGCCATTTTGACGACATCATTACAGGTCAGACCTTGACCTCAGAAAGAAAAATTAAACCTTTCTAAATAGCTCTTTTAAAGAGCTTTCAGATGATATATTTGAGTTTTGCAACATATCAATCTATGATGGAGTTTTAAGCAGTTAAACGAACGTATTTACCTGTAAAAGCGGCCATTTTGATGACGTCATCACAGGTGGGCCCTTGACCTCAGTAAGAAAAATTAAATATTTTCTAAATAGATCTTTTAAAGCGCTTTCAGATGATATAGTTGAGTTTTGAAATATTTAAATCTATGATGGAGTTTTAGGGGGAGTTAAACAAACGTATTTACCTGTAAAAGCGGCCATTTTGATGACGTCATTACAGGTGGGACCTTGACCTCAGAAAGAAAAATTAAATCGTTCTAAATAGCTCTTTTAAATAGCTTTCAGATGATATAGTTGAGTTTTGAAATATTTAAATCTATGATAGAGTTTTAAGGGGAGTTAAATAAACGTATTTACCTGTAAAAGCGGCCATTTTGATGACGTCATTACAGGTGGGACCTTGACCTCAAAAAGAAAAATTAAATCTTTCTAAATAGCTCTTTTAAAGAGCTTTCAGATGATATATTTGAGTTTTGCAATATATCAATCTATGATGGAGTTTTAAGCAGTTAAACGAACGTATTTACCTGTAAAAGCGGCCATTTTGATGACGTCATCACAGGTGGGCCCTTGACCTCAGTAAGAAAAATTAAATATTTTCTAAATAGATCTTTTAAAGAGCTTTCAGATGATATAGTTGAGTTTTGAAATATTTAAATCTATGATGGAGTTTTAGGGGGAGTTAAACAAACGTATTTACCTGTAAAAGCGGCCATTTTGATGACGTCATCACAGGTGGGACCTTGACCTCAGAAAGAAAAATTAAATCTTTCTAAATAGCTCTTTTAAAGAGCTTTCAGATGATATAGTTGAGTTTTGAAATATTTAAATCTATGATGGAGTTTTAAGGGGAGTTAAACAAACGTATTTACCTGTAAAAGCGGCCATTTTGATGACGTCATTACAGGTGGGCCTTGACCTTAGAAAGAAAAATTAAGTTTTTCTAAATAGCTCTTTTAAAGAGCTTTCAGATGATATAGTTGAGTTTTGAAATATTTAAATCTATGATGGAGTTTTAGGGGGAGTTAAATAAAC
The DNA here is from genome assembly GCA_038373865.1 of Uloborus plumipes. Taxonomy (NCBI): domain Eukaryota; kingdom Metazoa; phylum Arthropoda; class Arachnida; order Araneae; family Uloboridae; genus Uloborus; species Uloborus plumipes. The sequence goes on from JAXGGA010010084.1 coordinate 40,925, forward strand.
ATATTTACCTGTAAAAGCGGCCATTTTGATGACGTCATTACAGGTGGGACCTTGACCTCAGAAAGAAAAATTAAATCTTTCTAAATAGCTCTTTTAAAGAGCTTTCAGATGATATATTTGAGTTTTGCAATATTTCAATCTATGATGGAGTTTTAAGGCAGTTAAACAAACGTATTTACCTGTAAAAGCGGCCATTTTGATGATGTCATCACAGGTAGGCCCTTGACCTTAAGAAGAAAAATTAAATCTTTTTAAATAGCTCTTTTAAAGAGCTTTCAGATGATATGTTTGAGTTTTGCAATATTTCAGTCTATGATGGAGTTTAAGGGGGAGTTAAACAAACGTATTTACCTGTAAAAGCGGCCATTTTGATGACGTCATTACAGGTGAGACCTTGACCTCAGAAAGAAAAATTAAATATTTCTAAATAGCTCTTTTAAAGAGCTTTCAGATGATATATTTGAGTTTTGCAATATTTGAATCTATGATGGAGTTTTAAGCAGTTAAACGAACGTATTTACCTGTAAAAGCGGCCATTTTGATGACGTCATCACAGAATGACCTTGACCTCCGATCAAGTGTCTCCCGGCGTTTTTTTGTCCTCCTATGTGAATATAAGCCCCACATAAAATTTCAGACTGGTATCCGGAAGTAAAATATTTTTGCACTAACTCCACGAACTACTTAGAAAAGAAGCAGATACAGTGAGACCGCTATTATAATACAGAGAGTAAATAAAGAACTTAATTTCTAGGCACACCTGACAAGCGGGAAAAGAGGGCGTAAAAATAAAGTTTGGAGAACAGGGACTCTGCATTCATTCTCATTAGAGTCCTATTCATATAGGACTTTAATTCTCATCAACCCCTCCAGCGCGTTTGGCACCAATTAAAATGAAAAATGAATTTAAACGTTACATAAGTTTATTCAAATGTAAAAATGTATACGCAACTCCACAGCTTCAATACGCTACCTTGTGGTGGTTTACAAAACTACCAAAAAAGGAAAAACATTTCGCTTTACGTGTTTCGTCGTTGATTGGAATAAAACGCAGGTTATTATATGCACAGAGTGATGTGTATTTTTTTATTTGCGTAATTGACCATTTGAATCATCATCGCTAAACATAAATTCAAAAGGACAGAAATAAAATAACAATAAAATAAGTTCACAAGGCCCTTTAAGAAATACATATAAATATCAAATTCAGTGTGATATATTTTAGAAAGGAAACCGAAAAAAAAAAAAAAAACACAAGTTTTGAAAGGAAATAAATAAGTCTAAAAAAATACATTTTCTTGCTATATCTTGCAATACATCCTGGATATAAGAAATAGGGCAATGACAATTCTCTTTCGCAGATCAACGATATCCATATGAACATCTATAAATTACTTCGTTGAAGAGAAAAACATAATGCAGAAAGGAATACAACTGCCACTCCATGTCACTAAACATGTAAACATAAACCCTGTGACGGTTCTGGGACGTCTTATCACGTCCATTTAACATGTAATTCTGCAAGTGATAAACCGCCGGGCGGCTAAAAATTAATCGAATGATTTCTTTTCATTAAACAATCTAAAAATAATATTTAGCTCCCACATTCCTGATTCGAGAGAGTGCTCTCCCTATTTACTAAATTTAATTAAATCAATCTTGTCTTTAGAGACAAATGAATTCTCCGAGGTTTCGCAACAGTTTAACAGTAAAATTGAAAGTTCAATAATATTCATACGCATTACCAAATTGCTCTGAGTTATTAGCTCAGGTTAATGTCAGGCAATATGTTCAAGGTCAAAGAAATCGACATATCATGATGAAGAATTTCAAATGAAATGCAAATTGATACTTAAAGCTACGCAGATTTTCGTAATCTAAAGAATTTTATTTTTTCTTCTTAAATCCTTTCGCAGCCCCTTAAGAAAACGAATAGACTCGTGATATATTAACCCGAAGAATGTCAAGAAAAAAAAAGATTATACTACCGAAAAAGACGGTGGGATATATTTTCAGGGGAACAAGAAGCGAGCGAAAAAATTTTTTTATGGAAATAATTCTACACAGCACATTTACACATAACGAGTACTTAAAATTTGAGCAAGAAACATTCCACTTTCGCTATTTTTTGGCCCTGAAAAGGGCCTTTTTTTTTTTCTCCTTTTCCTTGCGAAACGAAATCTACTTTCGCCGCTTTCGTTTCGGTTGCTCAGCAGTGTTAACGAAACCAAATTCAATTTCACTCTTTATAAAAGTTCCGTCTTCATCAAAACAAGCAATATGCCAAGCTTCTGCCATGACCTTTTCCGGGTGATTCTCTATGTCTAGCCAGAGCAGGGACTTTCTACTGATTGCGTAATGTAGCTCTTTATGGCAGCCTTCAACAGCTGAGGTTTCTGGATTCGCCGCAAGTTCCTCGGCTGCTTTATTTTCATTCTTCCGCATTCTCCTCTTTTTCCGGACGATAGGTTTTCCGGCGTCTTTTCTTCGATTTGGGTTTCGCTTAGGCATTCTATTCGTCTAATAGAAATCAGAAATCAATCTATCTAAATCTCAGAAAAAAATGAGTATGCTGCTGAAAAATGAAACTATTTATGCTTGCGGTTCCGCGGCCAAGAACGGCCTAATGAAGAGATAGGTGAACTACAATTCTTGTCTGGGTGACCATTGGTGGAAAGAAAGGTATAAGAGCCAATCAGCAAACTTCCTTTTTGGGGAGTTCATTTTTTTCTTCGGAAATCAACGTGGTTTTGAAATCGAAAGTAGTTCACAAATTATTTAAAAAAAAAAATCCCTCCTCTAAGTCATAAGAACAATTCTCGCTTTATAGTTACCTTTGGTTGTAATATTGCGTTAAAAATGTAATATGAAAGGATGAAACAAAACAGCGTTTTGTCTGAGAGCCCAAATCGAAAGACACAAAGAAAATGAAAAAAATCATAAGAAACGAATTTAACTCTCTGTAAATTCCAAAACAAGCGAATAGCGCGTTGAAGGTTCCGGCTGAATAGGGAGGGGGTTTAGGGATTAAAAGGGCAGGAACTTGGATCATGGCATATCGCAAATAGGATGAGTGAATTACCTACATAAGAGATTGTATTGACGTCTTCTCTCGGACTGACAGGGAAAGGAACGGATGCGTGGTATATAGAAAAAAAAAGTAGGCATGAACGTTTTCTATTTTTTTCGTTTTAAATCGAAAGCTGTAATGCTTGCGTGATTATATCCTGCTTGCGTTTTAAGTTACAAATGCAGAATTTTTTTTTTTTTTTTGAGGGAACAATCATAAAAAAAGAAGAAATATCTGGATCATTAAAGAAGTGTGTATCAATTATTATTATTTCATGCGTGGGTATCAAATATTATTGCAATAATCTGAAAGCGCTTTGTTCGTTTTTTTTAAATTTATTTTCCGACAACTTTTTCGATTTCAAAGACTTTTTACTTAAATAAAAGAAGAAATTAACTGGTAACCGCACCGACTTATGATTAAGTGCCATGGAAAGCGCGACCTATAGTTTTCTAACACCAGCAGACGAGAGAAAAAAGGTATTTTTTTTCAAAATGAAAATTTTTATTATTTATTACGCTTTAGAAGGAAAGATAAAATAAGATATTTACATGCGTTTTTTCTCCGCTCAAGACAACTATTTCAAGAAAACTAGAACTTCAAAACATTAAGTTCTACGAGATTGCAAATCGAAAAAAAGAGAAAAGTATTTTAACTTTGCAAAAATATACTATTGAGCTTATTGTATTTTTGAAATAATGAATAGCATGTATTTTTGAAGAGTAAAAATCTAGCTTTACAAAACGTATAAATAATTCTTCATAGTACAATCATGTAACATTGATAGTTAAATTAAAGCAGAAGCAATCCTTTTTCGTTAATTTTTGGCCCTGAAAAGGGCCTTTGCACTATTTTCTTTTTCCTCTTTCGAATCAGCACGGATTTTCCGTGCTTTCGTTTCGGTAACTCAGCAGAGCGAAGTCTAGCCAAAGCGGCGACTTTTTACTTTCGCAGCATAGGTTTCTGGATTCACCTTCATATCCTCAAATGCTTCATATTCGTTCTGCTGAATTTTAATCTTCTTTGGGACGACGAGTGTTCCGGAGTCAACAATTTGAATTGTCTTTCGCTTCGGCATATTCTACTTGTCTAACACGTCAGCAATCAAGTCATAAAACCCTCAGAAAAATTGAGTCCACAGCTAAAAAATTGAACGATATTTATACTGGGGTTCTGACCCAAAACCTCCTTACGAATTGTAAGGTACTCTACTATTCTTGCCTATCTGATCACTGGTGTAAACAAAAGTAAAACAACCAATCAGCGAGCGATATTTATGGCGAGTTAGTACATTGACTGAAGAAAATTAACTGATGACCGCACCGACTTATGATTTATATCCAAGGAAAGCACTTCTTATAGTTTTCAGAGCATGAGACGAGAGAGAAGAATGTATTGTTTGCAAATTAAAACTTGTATTATACAGTACGCTTAGAAGGAAAGATAAAATATGACCTTTGCATGTTTCTCTTCTCCAGCTACATCTGACCTCAAAACATTCATATACCACGAAATATTGTGAATCAAAATATACGATACTCATTTAGTAAAAATAGGAAGGTTACAGATTGGAAATGACTATATTCACAAATTAAACGACATAGCTCATGACAATTAAAGAAATATATAAAAACAAAAATTCAGTGTGATATATTTTAGAAAGGAAACCGAAAAAAAAAAAAAAAAACCACAAGTTTGAAAGGAAATAAATAAGTCTAAAAAAATACATTTTCTTGCTATATCTTGCAATACATCCTGGATATAAGAAATAGGGCAATGACAATTCTCTTTCGCAGATCAACGATATCCATATGAACATCTATAAATTACTTCGTTGAAGAGAAAAACATAATGCAGAAAGGAATACAACTGCCACTCTATATCACTATACATGTAAACATAAACCCTGTGACGGTTCTGGGACGTCTTATCACGTCCATTTAACATGTAATTCTGGAAGTGATGAACTGCCGGGGGGCTAAACATTAATCGAATGATTTCTTTTCATTAAACAATCTAAAAATAATATTTAGCTCCCACATTCCTGTTTCGAGAGAGTGCTCTCTCTATTTTCTAAATTTAATTAAATCAATCTTGTCTTTAGAGACAAGATTGATTCTTACGCATACCGCATTACCAAATTGCTCTGAGTTATTAGCTCAGGTTAATGTCAGGCAATATGTTCAAGGTCAAAGAAATCGACATATCATGATGAAGAATTTCAAATGAAATGCAAATTGATACTTAAAGCTACGCAGATTTTCGTAATCTAAAGAATTTTATTTTTTCTTCTTAAATCCTTTCGCAGCCCCTTAAGAAAACGAATAGACTCGTGATATATTAACCCGAAGAGTGTCAAGAAAAAAAAAGATTATACTACCGAAAAAGACGGTGGGATATATTTTCAGGGGAACAAGAAGCGAGCGAAAAATTTTCTTTATGGAAATAATTCTACACAGCACATTTACACATAACGAGTACTTAAAATTTGAGCAAGAAACATTCCACTTTCGCTATTTTTTGGCCCTGAAAAGGGCCTTTTTTTTTTTTCTCTTTTTCCTTGCGAAACGAAATCTACTTTCGCCGCTTTCGTTTCGGTTGCTCAGCAGTGTTAACGAAACCAAATTCAATTTCACTCTTTATAAAAGTTCCGTCTTCATCAAAACAAGCAATATGCCAAGCTTCTGCCATGACCTTTTCCGGGTGATTCTCTATGTCTAGCCAGAGCAGGGACTTTCTACTGATTGCGTAATGTAGCTCTTTATGGCAGCCTTCAGCAGCTGAGGTTTCTGGATTCGCCGCAAGTTCCTCGGCTGCTTTATTTTCATTCTTCCGCATTCTCCTCTTTTTCCGGACGATAGGTTTTCCGGCGTCTTTTCTTCGATTTGGGTTTCGCTTAGGCATTCTATTCGTCTAATAGAAATCAGAAATCAATCTATTTAAATCTCAGAAAAAATTGAGTATGCTGCTGAAAAATGAAACTATTTATGCTTGTGGTTCCGCGGCCAAGAACGGCCTAACGAAGAGATAGGTGAACTACAATTCTTGTCTGGGTGACCATTGGTGGAAAGAAAGGTATAAGAGCCAATCAGCAAACTTCCTTTTTGGGGAGTTCATTTTTTTCTTCGGAAATCAACGTGGTTTTGAAATCGAAAGTAGTTCACAAATTATTTTTAAAAAAAAATCCCTCCTCTAAGTCATAAGAACAATTCTCGCTTTATAGTTACCTTTGGTTGTAATATTGCGTTAAAAATGTAATATGAAAGGATGAAACAAAACAGCGTTTTGTCTGAGAGCCCAAATCGAAAGACACAAAGAAAATGAAAAAAATCATAAGAAACGAATTTAACTCTCTGTAAATTCCAAAACAAGCGAATAGCGCGTTGAAGGTTCCGGCTGAATAGGGAGGGGGTTTAGGGATTAAAAGGGCAGGAACTTGGATCATGGCATATCGCAAATAGGATGAGTGAATTACCTACATAAGAGATTGTATTGACGTCTTCTCTCGGACTGACAGGGAAAGGAACGGATGCGTGGTATATAGAAAAAAAAAGTAGGCATGAACGTTTTCTATTTTTTTCGTTTTAAATCGAAAGCTGTAATGCTTGCGTGATTATATCCTGCTTGCGTTTTAAGTTACAAATGCAGAATTTTTTTTTTTTTTGAGGGAACAATCATAAAAAAAGAAGAAATATCTGGATCATTAAAGAAGTGTGTATCAATTATTATTATTTCATGCGTGGGTATCAAATATTATTGCAATAATCTGAAAGCGCTTTGTTCGTTTTTTTTAAATTTATTTTCCGACAACTTTTTCGATTTCAAAGACTTTTTACTTAAATAAAAGAAGAAATTAACTGGTAACCGCACCGACTTATGATTAAGTGCCATGGAAAGCGCGACCTATAGTTTTCTAACACCAGCAGACGAGAGAAAAAAGGTATTTTTTTTCAAAATGAAAATTTTTATTATTTATTACGCTTTAGAAGGAAAGATAAAATAAGATATTTACATGCGTTTTTTCTCCGCTCAAGACAACTATTTCAAGAAAACTAGAACTTCAAAACATTAAGTTCTACGAGATTGCAAATCGAAAAAAAGAGAAAAGTATTTTAACTTTGCAAAAATATACTATTGAGCTTATTGTATTTTTGAAATAACGAATAGCATGTTGTCACGTTGAACGGCCTACGAAGCGTGTGATCGTATAGTACCCGATAAAGAAATTAATCATGGCACGATTGGTGCTACTAGATTCGGTACAAGACCAAAGACTAGTACATTGTCGTAGTGCCCCCCAAGGTCCGGCAGGAGATTCAGGTGACTCTGAAACTCCCACTAAATCAGAAATGTCCACTACACGAGATTTGAGACGGATCTCTGCCTCGGTATGAGATAAAAAAAAAAGACAAAGACAATATAAATTTTCTGGTAAGAATATGGCACTACACTACATAAGAGGTTCAGAAACTAAAATTGAACAACTCACCATAAAGACATTACTCCGTCCTTACACTCAGTCCTAGTATCCATTT